>DF358508.1:102388-147699 GCA_000787875.1 Solanum virginianum
TCGAAATCACAGGGATAAATAATTTATCGACTTCACTCAAATAAAAAAAGAACCCCCAAAAAAAACTATTCTTAAAAAAAATATTGGAAAGAACGTCAAAAAAAAATAAAGATCCTTGCAAATGATTTATCAAAATCACTAAAAAAATCAAAAAATTACTATAATAACAACCCTCTATTGACGACAATGGTAGATCAATTCTAAGATATGAAAAGGAGACTTCACTCAAATAAAACAAGAACCCTCCGAAAAATAAATTTTTACAAAACATTGGATAGAAAGTCAAAATATAAAAATAAAAAATTCAAGATCCATGCAAATAATTTATCAAAAATCACTGAGAAAAAAAATTAGAAAATTACTACAACAACAACCCTCTATTGACGGTGTCGGCAGATCGACTATAAGATAAGAAAAGTCTCTCAAATAAAAAAGGAAGCCCAAAAAAAATTGATCTTTGAAAAAAACATTGGAAAGAATGTCAAAAATAAAAATAAAAATTGAAGATCCTTGCAAATGATTGATCAAAATCACTGAAAAATTCAAATAATTACTACAACAACAATCTTCTACCGACGGCGATGGCAAATCAGCTCTGAGAGAAGAAAATGATATTGAAAAAAAATGTAAAAAGGAATCTAATATTTTTAGATTGTTGAAGCATAAATAAAATGATTTATCAACATCAATCATATTAAAAAAAATTAAAAAATTTATTGACATGTATGACAACATTTTTCAATAATCGTGACATTTTTATAAAGCTTTTTCCAAATTCCACATGTTAAAACTCTCTTCAAATTCTCTTTCCGTCTATCAAAATTGTTCATCCTCCTTCATACACTACAAAAAAAAATTAAAAAGAATCAAATCAAATATTGTTTTTCTTAATTATAAACATATACATTTCATTCTTCACATGTAAATTAAATCATACATTAAAAAAATCATATAAAGAAAAAAAATTACAAAAAAAACACCTAGTTTCTTGTTTCTTGATAGATAGAAAGGAAAAAAGAAGGAAAGGAAGGAAGGAGTAAAGAAAGAAAGAAACAAAGAAAGAAAGAAAGAAAGAAAGAAAGAAAGAAGGGTATATAGGAAAGAAAGAAAGAAAGAAAGAAAGGAGAAGCGGCAAGTTTTGAAATGAAGTAACAAAAAATTAAAGAAGTTTGAATTTTTTTGAATTGTTATTAGATTGATTAAAATGTGTGAAGATGTTTTTTGAATTACAAACATAATTATATGGACAAAATTAATTTTATATAGATGATAATAATACTAAAACTCAAGTATTTTTTTCATGGTTTTTAATACTATGAATGATTCAAGAAAACTTAACCCTTCCAAAGTTAATGAAGAACCTATATATATTTTATATACTACAGGCTTTTTTTTATTTGTTTTTACCTTTTTCTTTTTTTAATCGAGTTGTGCCTAGGGTAACTTACTTGTGACTCTATCTTTTTCATTGAACATGTGCTACTTTTATTGACCAACACGTATACCAAGTAATTTTAGATTGAGACAAATTTATGATTTTTACAATGACTTTTAAATTGTAATTCTTTATATATAGCAACCAATAAAAAATTGTGTTCCCAAAAATAAAAATACAGTGGACATAGTGGTATTTGAAATAACTTTAAAAAGGGATTTTGATTTGAAAATAATGGACAATATTTCTTCTTTAAAAAAAGGATCAATATTAGAATTTCTAAATCAGCATTAATTTGAAACTTTAAATAATGTAGTGTTGTAGAAATAACTCACTCTAGCTATTCTCTTGACGATTTAAACTTGTTTTTCCAACTCCTGTAATGATGTTTACATAGACTGAGTTAAGGCTTAGGGTTACATTAACTAATGAGCCCACTCATTTAGCTAGCACCATTTATGAACGTTTTAAGCCCCCTTTTTTTTCCTAACAACAAAGCTAATGTCATATCAACTTAAAAATCACGAGATTTGCACATGAAATATAAAATTTTTCTTTTAAATATCATTATTCTATAAATTAATAAATTGCTTCACATTATAATAGGATCATGTCATCGTTTCATCACTGTAAACTTGACAATGTTTTGATGATAAAGAGCAAAGCAGCACGATCTGACTATTAAATCAGTTAAATATGCTTTTAGATGAACTTAAATCTCAGATTGTGCAAATTGCATGATTTGCTTTTGTTTTTTCTAGAATTTTTATTCAAATATTTCTTTTTAATAGTAATGATGCTTGATGAAAACATTAGTAATATTCTTTCGATATTTTATTTTATTTTATTTTATTTCTTAAATATTAAAAAGAATTTTCTGTTGAAAATTTTTTAAAAGAAAATTTTCTCACATCTACGGCAACATTCTTCAATAATGATGACATTTTTGTATAGCTTTTTGCAAATTGCACATGTCAAAATCCTCTTCAAACTCTCCTTTCGTTTATCAAAATTATCCATCTTCCTTCACACACACTGCAAAATAACTACTAAAAGAAAACCAAATCGTATATGTTTTTTCTTTGTTGTAAACATGTCATGGCCCAAGCCTAGAGCCTAGATGTGACAAAGTGAATGGGGAACCCAAATGGACCCCAAACCAGTCTCTTAGCATATCATTCACGCATCTTTGGTTGCAGAAGCCAAATAAGACAATAACAAGTAATAATAATAAAAAATAAAGCAGGACTAAGGGAGTCTTTCATAATAGCATAGATATACAAGGAGTTAAGCTCAATACATGAAATCCATATCCAACAACGCCTCTACTTTAGATGGAGCGCGGAACAAGACATCTCTCGAGCTCATCCTCAAAGATAAGTATCCAAAAATATTATACAAGTCCTAATACAAGCATGAAAGTAAAGTGGAATGTCTTCCCTAGCATGGAGGATTCACCAATACTAGCCTTCAAAAATCTATCTAGCAACGTGGAGGAGATGGATCAATAGAAGTTTCGGTCCCTACATAGTGATATTATGTAGGCACAGAGTATGTGTTAGTACTTGGTATATGTTAAGTATGCGGTGTGCAATGCAACAATGACATAAGCCATAATATTCAAGAAGCATAGCCATAAACAATAGATAAAATCTCAATATGATATGTATAATCAATGCTCGAGTTAAAATATGCATGTAGATAATCAACTTACATAACATAGCATACATATGTGGGAGGAGACCTTAACCGACATATAAGACCAAGCGAACTACTACATGAAATCCCGATGCATGTACCTCACCAGAGAAGGTATGGTATGCTTTCCACGGTAAACCATACATGATCCCACATAGTGGGTAACTTGTCCTAGGTGGATCCACTAGTAATGCCTTTTAGGGAAATAATATAATCCTCTGGTGGCACATAGTTTAGAGACCAAGACTTTATGTAAAGACCCCTTGAGTCGAGCCTCCATCTTAAGCCTTAGTTGATGCTAAGTCTAATCCCATGAAATACTTTAAATAATCATAATTTAGTCATAACATGAATAACTTGTAAAGGCATGATAACTTGGCATGAGTAGCTTATTCACATACTTGACCCCTACATAGGCATATACCTTATACTAGAAGGTAAAACAATGCATAGACTTTAGCCCTTCTGGTAGGTATTGCATTTCACATGAGGCTAAAGATAGTAACATGCTGGTCCCCTACTAGTGAGATTTAGTTTGTATATGAGGGTAAATAGATATCATGCTTGCCCCTTGATATAGACGTTATTCACTCACAAGAGGGTAAGAATATAGAATAAGGGCTCAACATGTTTCTTGCAAATCACAGAAGGTTTTCATGAGTTTAATACATGCTTGGTAGCCCATAAGTTATCATGTCATGCTTGTCTTGCAAATCATGTAATAGCCTTTCAACAACATAAGAATCCTTGTCATGTAATTTAGTCAAACATGGTGGGTATATGGGCATATGCTCAAAATCATGCTATTTAAGAATACAGACAAGAATGAGTAAAATCAAATCATTTCAAAGTCTTACGTCCACCAACATTGTAGTAAAACCCTTATTTTTAGGTGTCATGAAATCCATCAAAAATTCACAATATTGCATACTTTCCATTGTCCATATTATGTATAACTTCAATAGATCAATAGGTTTTCATACATACTCAATCAATACTTGATAAAATCAAACATATCTCATATATATAATGCATAATAGGAAGTACCCACGAAGAATCTAGCTTTGACATCATGAAATTTTTATAAAAAGAGATTGTTGGGCTCCATGGGTGAAAGAACTCATGGAAGAAGACCCACACACCTAAACTTAAGACTTTCTTGAAGAAAACTTGAGAAAGACTTGAAGCTTGGATTAGGTCCTTGAATTCCAAAGTTGCTTCATAAGATTCTTGAATTTTAATGGGGTATTGAATGATGTTTTGGATAGGCTTTAAGAGGGTTTTTGAGAGTTTTAAATTTGAAAAATGACTAAGGAAGCAGGGTTTCATGTTTAAATAGGAATTGGGTTATTACCCAAATTCCCTTGAGCAAAAACTAGAAAATAAGGAAAACTTTGCATTGGTCTGCAACCTCGGCATGATACAGACCAGTTGCGGAGTCAACTTTCTCCCAGTCCGCGCCCAAAGAGGACATAGACTGGTTGCAGAGGCATACTGCCTTGGTTCCCGTAGCAAAAAATATTTTTCACTATGGGTCATCTAAAAATTGAGAGCTACCCTTTTCCCATACAATTTTCCCCCTAAACAAGAATATAAAGTTGGATTTTCAAAATTCATGAATTTTGAGATATTCAAGAAATACACTTATAGGGCATTTTTGAAGCACATGAGAGGTGTTACAATATCTCCCCCTTGGGAACATTCGTCTCCGAATGTAAAGAAAAAATGTGTAAAAGGATTCATTAGAAAACTTTTCACCCGACATGAATGCAATAAATATACTTAAACGTCATTTTTAAAAAGTTTCAACATATACAACAAAAATCACCAAAAATCACCAAAACATATCACCATTAACATGTATACATGCAAAATTGACACGAGGGCTAAAACTTATGATTTGAAATCATAGATAAGATTCAATTTGTTACCTTTGGTTTGAGTAGAGTGGAAGAGATATGTATATCACTTCTTCATTTCTGCTTTGGCTTCCCAAGTTGCACTATCAACTAGGTGATTCCTCTAAAGGACCCTGACGGATGCCACATCTTTGTTTCTTAATCTTTTCACTTGCCTATCAAATATTTCCACCGAGACCTCCTCAGAGGTCAAGTTATCCTCTATATCACCCACCACTTCTAAGGGTACCATAGCATTAGGATCACCAACACATTTCCTCAACATAGACACATGGAGGATCGGATGAACCATACTCATATCCATAGGCAACTCCAATTCATAGGCCACCTTACCAACTCTCCTCAAAATTCTATAGGGTCCTACAAACCTTGGGATCAATTTCCCTTTCTTGCTAAACTGGACCACACCCTTCATGGTTGAGGCCTTTAAATACACCTAATCATCAACATTAAACTCATGGTCTCTTTTTCTCGCAGTGGAGTAGGACTTTTTCCTACTTTGATCCATCTTCAACCTCTCTCTTATTAACCTCACCTTCTCCAAAGCTTCCATAACCTATTCCGGGCCTAACAAAGCCATTTCCCTCAGATTGAACCACCCAATCAGGGATCTATAATGCCTTGCATATAAAGCGTCAAAGGGAGTCATTCCAATACAAGAGGTAGCTATTATTCTAAGAAAACTCAATGAGTGGGAGGTGTTCATCCCAACTACCCTTGAACTAAAAAACACAAGCCCTGTGCATATACTCAAGAGTTTGAATTTCCCTTTTGGCTTGACTATCCGTTTGAGGATGAAAAGTCGTCCTAAGGTTGATGTTGGTACCAAGACCCAATTGGAAGTGATTTGGGCACCATAATCCAAAATAATAGACAATGGTACCCCATGAAACCTAACCAACTCATAAAGATATAGTGTGACATAATCCTCGACACCATAAGTTGTTTTAATCAGTAGAAAGTGATCTGACTTTGTCATCCAATCAACAATAATCGAAATAGAATCAAAGTTCTTCCTAGTCTTTGGCAAACTAATAACAAAATCCATGTTGATCTTTTCTCACTTCTAAGTAGGAATTTCTATGTCTTAGGCTAGGCCACCCAACCTTTGATGTTCAGCTTTCACTACAGGAAATGAATCTATGTTGATCTTTTTCCACTTCTAAGTAGGATTTTCTATGTCTTAGGCTAGGCCACCCAACCTTTGATGTTCAGCTTTCACTTGTTGGCAATTATGACAACTGTTTAAATGCTTGGCAATATTTCTTTTCATACCACCCCACCAATATTCCTCCCTCAAGTTTCTATACATTTTTATGGAACAGGGGTAAATCAAGTAGGACAAATTATGTGCCTCCTTCAAAATAAACTCCCTCAAACCATCAGCATTAGGCATACATAACCTATATAAGTACCTAAGGACACCATCTTCCCCTTGGGAGAAAACCTCTACTTTGTCATCCTTTATCGTAACTTTAAATTCCTGCAAGGACGGGTCAAGCTCTTTTTTGGACTTGACCTTCTCAATCAAAGGAGATTTGGAGAAATCAAAAACCACCACACCACCATTCTCTACTTCATCCAACCTCACTTCCAACCTAGCCTACGGGTGGACTTCTCTGGTCACTTGCTTATTCCCATCACCAATATGAGCTAGACTTCCCATGAACACTCTACTTAGAGCATAGGCCATAATATTAGCTTTGCCAGGATGATAGTGCACACTCATGTCATAGTTATTAAGGAGTTCTAACCATTTTTTTTAATCTAAATTAAGATCCCTTTGTGTGAACACATATTGAAAATTCTCATGATCGGTGAATGTGTCTACATGAACCCCATACAAATAATGATGCCATATTTTCAAAGCAAATCACACGCCGCTAATTCAAGGTCATGGATGGGATATTTACTGTAACCCTCTTAATTTCCCGTAGATGATTTAGATGAGTATGTGCAAAGGATTACTAGGAAATGGCTGAGCAAAGCTGTAGATGCAAGTTATGAAAGAGGTGTACGAGTCAAAGAGGGGTTTACGACTCATAGACTAGGTTTCAAATTAGATTCCAGTGATTTAGATTTCAGGATTACCATATTTACCAAAGGATTTTTATGACTCGTAAGGAGCATTACAACTCATAAGATGAGATTTTATGCTAAGTTCTAGCATTTCATGTTGCAAGACCCCTCTAGCTATGAGAGGCCAGTTACAACTTATATGTCTGATTACAACTCATAAAAGAGGGCTTCGTATCAACTTCCAATGATATAGGATTTTCAAACTTCTAGTTATGAGGGTGATCTACGACCCATAGATTACTCTATGAGTCATAGACAGGGTCTCATAGACCCTGTTGGCAGTTTTATTGAGAGGTATCTTTGTCCATTTCAGTTCCTTTTTGTCAAATTCCTTCATGTTTTAGACTTGTATAAATTCTTGAAGCATAACCCTAAGGGTATTTCCCACTCATTTTCACCTTGAGGATTCTTGAGAGTAAAGAGAAGAAAAGTAAGGAGCTAGGGTTTCTAACCCAAGAGCAAATATTGGTTGAAAATTTATTATTCTTCAATTTCAAGGTAGTTAAGTCTTACCAAAATGTGAAATTCCTTTCTTCACATGCCCCGTTCCATTATCTTGATTCATAAATTGAGAAGAGTTGATATTTGAGAAATTCCATTAGGTTAACTTTCTATCTTTGTATCTATCATGAGGTCTTATTCTCTTTATATTACTACCTGAGAAAAATTGCTACATAGCATGAGTATTAATATGAGATTTATACATATATTTCATACTTGGTAGTATAAACCCTAATTTTCATGATTTAATGAGAATTCTATGCATATTGATGAGTTGAGGTTGAGGTTGAGGACATGAGCTGAGTAATTTGAGTATGATTGAGCATAATAAACATGTTGCATTTAGTCATATATATTTATATTGCTAAACATGTGTATCGTATTTGCACTATATGATGAGTTTACTTGCATGAGTCAAAATGACCATTTAAGTCGAAGTCGAGTCGATTAACTACATTGATTGATTGAAATGTTGCATAATTGAGTTGAGCTTTGAGATAATTGATAAGTTGAGCTTTGAGTTGATTGATGAGATGATTGCTCAGTTGAGCATATTTTAGTCTTGGGAGGAGTATTTAGCATCAAACAGGGAGTGATTATATATCTACTTTAACCCATTGAACTACATTGCTATCATAAGATAGTCATTATAACTAGTCTGATGACTCATGTCTTGCAATATTGACAGCATATGATAGTCGTTATAGCTGGCCCTTTTCTGTGGAAAGTTAAAGATGGGCATTGAAATGATGCTTATTTATTGTGCATAACCTAATTAAAGGTGGTGGGATGAAGATGTCAGTTATGAGAAACTCCCAAGCAACATTGATTTGAGCAGGAGATTTTAAACTAAGTCTATTTTATTGAGCCTAATTTTAAAAGAATGATTTTACTCTAAACTTGCATAAACTGTTTTGAGCATGAGTTGTTGAATTGAGGTGAGTGAGTTAAGTTTTACTTTTTTTTTAGCTATTTTACATGTTAGTATATTCCATGTATTGATATCCGTTTAGGCCAGCATCATTTTATGATGTAGATACATATGACAGAGGGCTTCAACATGCATCGTTGAAGTCTAGATCAGTATATCTCTGAGTTGGTGAGCTCTCCTTGCATTCTGGAGAAGCCTTTCATATGTTATTACTTTTGTTGAGTACTTTCCTTCTTGATTTTAGGTGTCCATGGCCTGTCACAACACCATTCTAGATGGTTGAGTAGAGGCTTCATAGAGAGTGGCGTAGAGTATTTAATGAGTTTTCTCTATCTTAACTTAATTTCATTATAAGCTATGATACAATAGAGTTATGCACCAATTTATCTTATTGCATATGATATCTTACTTTCTGACTTATTCTTTTGTTGTTGCATATGATATGACAATGAGGCCAAGTGGTTCTCTTAAGGGACCAACAATGGTTCTTCAAGTGTCGGCCACACCAAGGGTAGCCTTTGGGGGCATGACAGACATGGTATTAGAGCATAGAGTTCAATAGCCTTAGGGAGTCTATGAAGTCATGTCTAGTAGAGTCTTACTTATGAGTGTGTTATGCACCATATTGAATAAGCAAGAGGCTACAAGACATTAGGAACTATTACCCTTTCTTGTGATCTGAATTCACGTGTTAGAGTTGAAAACTCTATAAACTTGTTCTCTAACTCATGTATTACACGATTACAGATCATGCCTCCTAGACACACTGTAACCCAGAGGAATGCTTCAGCTAGAACTGCTAAGAATTTTAGAGGTACCTCCTCAAATTGAAACGAGGGGCCAAGGTCGACTGCCCAGGACTACTGAAGTTCCTGTGACACCTACTGCTCCACTAGCTTCTACCCCAGAAGCTAATTTCAGAGGAGCCATTGCTATGCTTACCCTGTTAGTAGCAACTTAGAGTGGGAACCAGGGTTTACAGACTCCTAGTTTTAGGTCTCATGAGCCCACAGCTGCTTCTAAACTAAGAGACTTTCTGAAGATGAACCCACCTTTCTACACTGGGTCTAAGGTTTAGAAGGACCCTTAGAACTTTATTAATGAGATATGGAAAGTACTGAAGACTGTGCATACGACTGAGACTAAGGGAGTTGAGCCTAATGCTTATCAGCTCAAGGATGTGGTCAATATTTGATACAACTAGTAGGAGAAGAGTCGAGGTGATGATGCTGAGCCCGCTTCTTGGGATGAGTTCGAGAGTGCTTTCCTTGATCATTTCTTTCCTTAGGAGTTGAGAGAGGCAAAGGTTAAAGAGTTCATAAATATGAAATAAGAGGGGATGATTGTTAAAGAGTATAACCTTAAATTCATCCAGCTATTCAAGTATGCACCAGAGATGGTCTCAAATATGGCAGTGAAGATTGGGAAATTTTTATCTGGTTTTGGAAGGCAGGTGAAGAAAGAATGCAAGGCGGCTTTATTGATCTAAGCATGGATATCTCCATAATGATGGTCTATGCCCAACAAACTGAGAAAGACAAGAAGAATGGCAGAGAGGAGAATCTGAGTAAGAAGGCCAGATAGGTAGGGCCTGAGTCTACCTAGAGCAAGCAGAGTAAGGGAGATAAGTCCTACATCAAGAAGAGTTCTTCTAGCTATGCACCATCTTCAGCCAGTGCACCTGCCCTGAGCCAGAGGTATGATCAGAGATCCGAAGGTCAGCCAAACTTTAGGGCACATGATGCATATTCTCAAACAAGTGCGACTCTAGGCTCTAAAGGGAAGCCACCTTGTGGGAAATGTGGAAAGATGCATTTGGGAGAATGTAGAGATGGGGAGAATGCTTTCTACAAGTATTGCTAACTGGATCACTTTAAGAGGGAGTATCCATGTAGGGTAATAACGCTCAAACTTCTACCACAGCGCCACTAGCAAGAGATAACAAGAGAGGTACTACACCAGGGGTAGCCGGTGGGACAAACTGTTTGTATGCTATGGGTAATCGAGAGCATCAAGAGGCTGCACCAGATATCTTGATGGGTGTGCTTTTAGTCTTTATCTTTTCTTGCTATGCTTTACTCGATCCAGGTGCAACTTGCTCCTATGTAGCACCATATATGGCGAGTAAATTTGAGATTCCTCCTGAGTTCTTACTTGAGCTATTTTCTATTTTTACTCATGTTGGCGAGTTCATCTGAGCTAAGAGAATCTATGGAGATTATGTTGTGTCTATTTATCATAAGGATATTCTAGTTCATTTGATTGAGTTAGAGATGGTTGATTTTGATATGATCTTTGGTATAGATTGGCTTCATGCTTGTTATGCCTCTGTTGATTGCCGAACTCAGACTGTCAAATTCCAGTTTCTAAATGAGCCTTTTATTCAGTGAAAAGGAGATTCTATTATGCCGAAGGGTAAGTTTATTTCTTACCTCAAGTCCTAAAAACTAATCTCTAAGGGATGTATCTACCACCTCGTGAAAATTAAGTCTAATGAAGTTGAGCCCCCTTCTCTTGAGTCTATCTTTATTGTGAGTGAGTTTACTGAGGTTCAGCATAGAGTTCCTCCTAATAGGCAGATCGACTGTAAAATTGATATTCTTTTTGATACCCGACCTATCTCTATTCTGCAATATGGGATGGCCCTGCAGAGTTGAAAAAGTTGAAAGAGTAGTTGAGGAACTTATTTGAGAAAGGGTTTGTAAGGCCGAGTCATGGGGTGCTCCGGTCTTATTCGTGCGAAAGAAGGATAGTTCTTTAAGGATATGTATTGACTACTGTCAATTGAATAAGGTGACAATCAAGAATAAATATCCCTTTCCAAGGATTGATGATTTGTTTAACCAACATCAGGGTGCCAGTATTTTCTCTACGATATACCTTAGATTAGGGAATCATTAGTTGAAAGTGAGAGAATGTGACATCCTAAGATGGCCTTACGGACACTATATGGTCGCTTTGAGTTCTTGGTGATGTCTTTTGAGTTGACAAATACACCAAATAGTGTTTGTAAGGCAGTATCTTGATATGTTCATGATCGTGTTTATCGATTACATTTTAGTGTACTCCAGGAATGAGAAAGAGTATGCCAACCACTCAGAATTTCTTTGCACACTCTCCAAGACAATGAGTTCTATGCAAAGTTTTCTAAGTGTGACTTTTGGCTCATTTTTGTTGCTTTCTTAAGTCATGTGATTTCTAGAAATGAAATTTGAGTGGATACTCAAAAGATTGAGACAGTTAAGAATTGGCCAAGACCAACCCTACCGACCGAGATAAGGGTTTTCTAGGATTACCAGCTATTATTAGAGGTTTGTTGAGGGATTTTCTTCCATATCCGCATTATTGACCAAATTGACTTAGAAGAATGCCAAGTTCCAATGGTCCGACGAGTGTGAGAGAAGTTTCCAAGAGCTAAAGACAAGGATAAGCATTGTACCTATGTTGACCTTGCCTGATGGAACAGATGGGTTTGTTATCTATTGTAATGCTTTGAGTGTGGGACTGGGATGTGTGTTAATGCGGAAAGGGAAAGTTGTTGTGCTTCTAGGCAACTTAAGGTGCATTAGAAGAATTATCCCACTCATGACTTGGAGTTAGCAGTGGTGGTGTTTGCTCTCAAACTATGGTGCCACTATTTATATGGAGCACATGTTGATGTACTCCCAGACCACAAGAGCCTGCAATATGTCTTCACCCAAAAAGAGATCAATTTGAGGCAAAATCAATGGCTTAAGTTGCTCAATGACTATGACATAAGCATCCTATACCATCTATGTAGAGCTAATGTAGCTTCAAATACTCTTAGCAAGTCATCTAAGGGAAGTACTGCCCATGTGGACGAGAATAAGAGGGAGTTAGCCAAAGAGGTTCATAGACTGGCACGATTGGGAGTTCAATTAGATAAATTAGATGAAGGAGAGGTTCTGGTGCACAATGGGTCTACATCATCCCTACTAGTAGGGGTTAAAGAGAAACAAGATCGAGATCTAGTCCTATTACAATTGAAGGAAGATACGCATAGGTAGAAAGTGATGGCTTTCGCCAAAAGGGGAGATGGAGTATTGAGGTATCAAGCCAGATTGTCTGTATCAGATGTTGATAGTGTTCGAGAGAGCAATATGTAAGAGGCCCAAACTTCCAGATATTCCATCCATCCTAGATCTACCAAATGTACCATGACTTGGGAGAAGTCTACTGGTAGAGAGGGATGAAGAGGGATATCGCTGAGTCTGTTTCCAAGTGCCCGAATTGTCAACAAGTTAAACTGGAGCACTAAAGGCCATGTGGAGTGGCCAGAATTTAGAGAATCTAGAGTGGAAATAGTAGATGATCAACATGGAATTCGTTATAGGTTTATCGAGGTCCCGCAGACAACATGATTCAATTTGGGTGATAGTTGACAGGATGGCCAAGTCTGCACATTTCTAAGCGATTAAGACGATTGATACCATGGAGGATTATACTTGACTCTATATCAGGGAGATTTTTATATTGCGTGGAGTCCTTTTGTCCATCATCTCAGATAGAGGAGCTCAATTCACCGCTCAACTTTGGAGTTCTTTTCTAGAAAAGTCTGGGTACGAAGGTGATCTTTAGCATAACTTTTCACCCTTAGATAGATGTCCAGGCAAAAAAACTATTCAGACATTGGAGGATATATTGAGATCTTGCACCATTGATTTTAAGGGTAATTGGGATGACCACTTGCCAGTAATAGAGTTTGCCTACAACAATAGTTTTCATTCAAGTATTCAGATGGCCACATACGAGGCACTCTATGGAAGGAGGTGTAGGTCTCCAATTGGATGGTTTGAGGTTAGTAAAGCAGAGTTGATTGGACCAGACCTAGTTCACCAAGCTATTGAGAAGGTGAAGATCATTTGGGAAAGGTTGAGGACTGCGACTTGGAGTTTGAAGTCAATGATTCGGTGAAATTGAAAGTGTCACCCATGAAGGGTGTGATGGGATTTGGAAAGAAAGGGAAGTTGAGTTCAAGGTATATTGGCCCTTATCAGATAATAAAGAGAGTGGACAATTTGGCGTATGAGTTGGAGTTACTATCAGAGTTAGAGGCCATTGATCACGCTAAAACAGTACCTTTCACATAGAGGATAAAGCGATCGTTGTCAAATATAAAACCTAACAAGATTAGGGTCGAATCCCACAGGGAATACAAAACTTTTGTAACTTGGTTCACCAATAATCAATTCAAACATCAACTACTTGATTTGCTAAAAAGAGGGGTTTGCAAAGATTGGTAGAAAATTAAACTAAACTAAATAAAAAGGAGAGACAATCAAATTGGAGAGCAGCTTGGGTAATTGTGCTCCCCATGATTCACTAACTTAATTTCCCCAAATAAAACAACTCTCAATTAGGACATTGCATGCATGATGGTAATTTAGGTTCTTCCAACCCTTTGGTCAAACATGAATGTTGAATTTCTCTATGGGGCTTCGCCATTCTCTATAGTGTGCCAAATTATTCATTATCTATTGTCCTAGTCAACCTTTCCTTAGACGTTTTCGATTGATTAGATGAGAACACATCAATCAAATTATGTTAACCATTCCCTCTTCATATTCATCACTACTTGGGCAGGGATCATGACACTATACAGGGTTTAATGTTGGCCTCCATTAAACAACATACAAAATGAAGGGAAATGGCTAATACATGCAAATACGAAACTCAAGAAGTGCAAATAATCCGGGTTTACTAAGTTAGATTCTCATAGTTCCAACAACACCCAAGTTATGTGTTTAGCTACTTATGACTTGGGCAAATGAACAAACAATGAATAGAGAAGACATAGTTGATAACTTACCTAATAAGATTTAAGAACAAGAAAACCCAATATGAACTTAGAATCATAAGCTTGAAAGATGTATTGAATCCACAAGTGAATCTAATCTCCAAATTTGAGTCTCCAAAGATAAACCCTAAAAATCTACTCTAAAGTTTCTTGCTACCTACTCTAAGAAATATGTCTAATAAATATTCTCTGAAGGCTACTTACAATGACCTAACATATTCTATATATAGTATTTGGAAATGAGTCCATAAAATAATTAGAAAAATTGGTCGACATCTGTTATAGCTCATATTTATGACTCATATTGTGCCGTAGGAGCAGTAATCGAGCTCTCAGGATCAGCATCTTGCATTTTGGACTTCACTGCTAAGATACACCTCTATGAGTCATAGTTTGGGCTACGACTCGTATTGTTATCTCATAGTTCATATTTGTATTTCCTGATCCAATCTTGATCAAAACTGGAATTTTCTACGAGACCTCCTTCTATAAGCCCTAGAATTTACTAAGATTCATATCTAGGGCTCATATTGTTGAACTTCGAATCATTAGATTTTACTTTTGTACACTAGAAATCCCTATAAGGGCACCTCTACGGCTCATAAACAGGGCTATAGCTCATAGAGGGTCCCGTATTTCATAAACTTTAGCAAAATCTGTAACTTTCCCCAAATTTGTGCCAACCCATATTTCCTACAAAACAAACACAAAAACACATAAAAACCATAAAATTTGCATTAAGAACACATAAAATCCTAGGTTGTAGGCATCAAATATGTTATATTTTGACAGCATACTAACCCCTCAACATAGCATTGCTACTTTTCCTTAAGCGACAACTCAATCTATATGGACAATAAAGAAGCATGATGTGCTATAAAAATACAGCACATTTGATGCCCAAAACAAGGGATTTTGTGAGTTCTTAATGCGACTTTTTATGATTTTTATGTGTTTTTCTATTTTTCATGTAGAAAAGTTTGGTTGGCATGATTTTAAAGAAAAGTTGTAGATTTTGCTGAATCATAGGACATATGAGCTCACCTACGAGTCGTAGCCCTAGCTATGAATCGTAGGGTGTGTTGTAGCAAGAAATAGAGATCAAAATTTAGAAATCTACTAAGTGAAGGTCACCCTTACAAAGCCATCCTACTAGACGTAAGTCTCTCCATGACTCTTATAGATGGACTCGTAGCAGGAATCAGAGAGCCAAAATATTGGACCAAAAACTGATGGCCAAGACTATGAGAAGAACATATAAGTTACAGCTCAAGCAAAAGCTCGTACCTATGGGTCGTACCAGTTTAATGCAAGATGCCAAGAAGCTGGTACGAGAGCCTGATTACGACTCCTAGGTCACCCTACGAGGTCGTACCTACAAGGCGTACCAGCTGCCAATTGTCTTTTTTATGTTATTTTTAGGGTTTATTTATAAACACTATAAATACATTAAGTTAGGTTTTATTTGGAGATTCCAGATTTTAGAAGATAGGACTTGCATTTGAATATTCTCTCAAGAATATTTTAGGGTTTTAGATTATTTTATTATTTTCTATTGGAAAACCCATTTTGGGGATGGCAAATCTTGCTTTGTGCTCATTGTTGATCAATAAAGCTTTTATGTTTGCAACTTATGGTGCCTATACTATTCATTATTATTTGTAAAACTCTACACTATGTCTTGTCTTTGCATTTTTGCTTGCTTGCCTTGTACTCATTGTTGATCAATCAAGCTTGTGGGTTTGCAACTTGTGGTGCCTACTTTCTTTATTATTATTTCTAAAACTCTTATTTATGTCTTATATGTGCATTTTTGCTTATTTTGCCTTAGCCATGAGTAGCTAAGCACCACAACTTGGGGTTGTGGGAACCATAGGTAGTTGACCTGAAATAACCTAGGATTGTCACATTTTTATGACTGGGGTTTGCATGTATTGTTTATTTCCCTTCATTATGATTGTCATTTGGTAGTGGTCAACACCAAACCCTGCCTATTATTCCGAGCCCAACCAAGGTAGTAACGAATAGGAAAATGGATATAGATGACATGATTTAATTGATGTGTTCTCATCTAATCAAAAAAACCTAACCATGGGGAGGTTGATTGAGACAATTGGTAACGGTTAGTTGGGATATTATGATTGCTGACCAAGTACCATGGTGAAATTCGACGTTCACCTTCAAAAGAGGGCTAGAAGAATCTAAGTTACCATCCTACATGTGAATTACCAGTTATAGTTATGTTACCTAGGGTAATTGAGTCAACTAACCATAAGGAACACAATTCCCAAGTTGCCCCTAAAATTGAGTGTTTTCTTGCATCATAGTTTCGTGTTTATTTTACTTTGTTTTTGAATTACAAAACCCTCTATTTAGAGATTTTAGTTATTTATGCTTGAAATGATTAGTAGTGGAGTCTTATAGTCAACCCCTATTTTCCTATGGATTCGACCCTAAACTTTGATTAAGTCAGTTGCTGACAGCGACCGCTTTCTTATTAGAGTGTGAACATCATAAAAAATTATGGCACCGTTGCCAGGGATTACAACTAGGTTTTAACTTGAATTCACTATTAGTTAGTTGTAGTGTTGATTCCAAGAATATCTTGTATTTTACTTTTGTTTTTGTTGTTTGATTTTATTTCTAGGGTGTACTAAGTCGTATGCCCAGCACAAGGAGCCAAGGCAATCCCTTAGATCTGATCAATTTGTTAATCCATCGACTAGTGAGAAGAATGGGTCAAGTGAATAAGGATATCAAGGTTGAGGGGATATGGGAAAAGAGGAGAATCCACAACAAAGGGAAAACAGGCCACAACTCAGGGACTTCAACAAAAATGCTTATGGATGGAATCAATATCGATTGAACCCTATGGCTATGGATGTTGCAGGTGCCATAGTACTGCCTCCTTTTTTTGGCAAATACTAAGTTCACAGTATCGAGTGGATTGCTCCAAAAACTGCAGACTATTCACAGGGCTACCTTTGGAGGATCCCCACCGTCATCTCCAAAATATGGTATTTGTTTGCAAGAGTCTCATAGGGACACAAAATCTTTCTCTTGATGTTGTTTGTTTAAGAGTGTTTCCACTGTCGTTGACTGGCAATGCAACTGTGGTTATCCAAGCTTCCTTCGGGTACTATGAAAGGTTTACCGACTGCTTGAGGATGGTCCCCGATCACAAGATTGTTAATGATGCCTTTGTTGAGATTTTCTATTGGGCAATTGACGAGAATAGTCAAGCTTGCACTAACACAATCATGGGAGGCATGTTTCTTGACCAACCTTTTGATTGATAGCCGCAAGGATGGAGCAAGTCATCAAACAAATAGAGAATGGGGTCAATGATGAAACTAATAATGAGCAACAAAAGTTAAATGAAGAGATCATGGAGCAACTTACTCAAATTCGCACAAGCATGGACTTAGTTTTAAAGCAAAACCAAGCAAGTGTCAAAGCGGTCACCCACCAACCTCCGAAGGCTCCCATCTATGATGATCCATTCTTTGATGAAGATGCATATTTTGTAAGCAATAAAAGTGGCAGATTTTGGGACCAACCCCCAAGGGTCCAATTCGGATTGTTGGAGGCAAGAGTTCAGGAATGAAGGTCAGAATTGAAACCATGATGGGGTGTATACAGACAATTGAGGTGGTAGTATGAGAGAGAGTGTGCTAGATGTCGAATGGGGAAGAAGAGTGGGCTATAGGAATGGTCCTGATCTGCCACCTCACAATCGTGATGCTGGGTCAAGTAACTCCAGGATTGAAGAGATGTTTGAAAAGTTGTTGAAGAGGTTCGACAACCAAGATAAGACCTTAAAGGGAATGAAAGCAGATATTTCAATTATTAACTAAAAATAGTGTCTCACTCGGTGGGGATTAAGTAACTTGAACAACAAGTTGGACAAGTTTCTTCGCAATTGAACTAATGTCAAAAGGGCACCTTACCAAGCAATATGATTCAAAATCCTAAAAATAAAGGGCATTACATGGCGATCATGATGCAGAGTGGCAAAAACACCATAAATTCCCCTATACTTGTAATTATGGATAAATATGATGAGAATGGTCTTGGTGGTGAAGTTATGGTTGAGAGAGAAGATTCGATGGTTTTTAGGATGCAACAAGAAGAGGTAAGGGAGTACAAAAAATTGAAATCAATTCCAAAAACCCCTCCTACTTTCCCTCAAAGGCTTAAGAAAAAGAAAGAGTAGGGTAAATTCAAAAACTTCCTCTCGATGATGAAGCAACTCTCCATCAGCATTCCCCTTCTAGAAGCTTTGGAGAAATGCCTGGGTATGCCAAGTATGTGAAGGATTTGGTGACCACAACATGCACTTTGAGCCAAGAGTACTCACAAGAACTCCAACAATGTAATGCGATTATGACCAAATGCATTGTTCAAAAATAAAAGGTCCCCAGTGCATTCACCATTCCTTGTACTATCGGTGATGTTGAGTTCTCAAGAGGATTGTGTGACTTAGGAGTGAGCATCAATCTAATGCCTCTTGCTGTATTCAAGAAGCTTGACCTTGGCACTCCTACCCTAACAAGAATGAAGTTTCTCATGGCAGATCAAACCATTAGAAAGTCAGAAGGAATCCTCATGAATCTGCTTGTTAAAGTTGATAAATTCATCTTTCCCGTGGACTTTGCGATCCTTTATTGTGAGGTTGATTATGAGGTGCCTATCATCTTGGGGAGACCATTTCTGGCCACTGGGAGAACCTTACTAGATATGGATTCGACTGCAGTTTAGGGTAAATGATGCAGAGGTCATGTTCAATATTCGCCAAACCATGAAGCACCCAGACGAGTTCAAGAGTGAGGTATGGACCTTGGATGATAGTCGATGAAGGATGATGATAAAGTTGAGCTATGACATTAAATAAGGCACTTCTTAGGAGGCAACCCAAGCATTATTGATAATTATTAGTTTGTTTAAAGTGTTTTTGGTTGTTGAGATTTTTATGTAGAAGATGTGAACGTGTTTTTAGTTGAAAGATAATGATGTAGATGTAATATTTTGGAAATTGTTGTGTTTTGAGACTTGGTTTGCAGGTGGAAATCAAAGAGTTGAAAAAGTGAGAAAATAGAACTTAGAGCAGCATCTACGATCAGCCCTACATGTCGTAGTCATCACTACAACTCATAGTTATGCCTCGTAGAAGGAATTAGTGAGTATCATATGTTGGCACATACACTATGAGCCAACTTTATGATTTGTAGGGTCTCATACGAGTCGTAAGTAGGGTTCATAGTGCCCAAGTATGAATTTTTACTAGTGTTTGGTCTACTATAAGATCGAGACTTACAAGTTGTAGGATATCCTATGACTCGTAGTTGAGGTCTCATAGCCTGATCTGTAGCCTTTTAATATCTTATTAGTTTCCTTTAAATTGTGGACAAAATAAAATTTGACCTGAATACTTTATTTTTGTCAACCCTAAGCAATCGAAAATCCCTAAACCAATTTTATATTCCTCTTTTCGACCAAAATCCTAGCTACCCACATTATTTTCTTGCAAGGATTCCGAGGAGGTCACTATTTCCTAGGGTTTTGACGTGGTTCTTGATTCACTTTGCTTTGGTTTAGTTCTCCAATCAATCGGTAAGACTCATGGTTAAATTTAGCAATCTTTTGTGGTAAACCTATTCCTTAGATGAGTGTAGGTTTAGTTCAACCATGTATAATCATACCATGTGGTGATTTTTGATCTAGTCATGAATTCTAGGGTTTGTATGCTTTGAAAAGTTTTGTTGTGATTCTAACCTTGTTAGGAATTCTTGAGTCGGAGATTATGCATGCAAAAATTATTGATTCATGGAATATAATACTTAAGTGTGGTTCAACCATTATGGGAATTATTGTCGGAATTGGAATTTAGGAGGTGTGGGTGTGTTTCATATGTCTTAAAATGTTAGACTGGACTGCAATGGTCTAAATGGTATTTGCATCTCTATAGAATGTCTTGTTGACATCAAGTGTGAGCTTGGAAAGTATATTTTTCCGGTGTACTTGATGTAATGTTAAAATGATTTCAATTCTTAGAAATAATGGTTGTTTTAACTTTCTATTGTCATTATGGGATTGCTTTTGTGCCAAGTATTTTTTATTGCTCGTATGTACCAAGTGTTTTGAATTGTGCTTTGCTTGTGCTTGTTGTGGGAAAATGATAGACATTACTGATGCCTTCTTTTTTTTAGCTACGAGGCATTCTTATGACTCGTAGGCTCCCCTACAAGTCATAGTGGTCCCTAGTAGTAAGTATCAGTCACCTGTGGTTTCTTCATCTTTCCCATATAAGACCCACATATGACTTGTAAAACTTGTTACGACTCGTAGGAAGGGTCTCGTCATCCTAACTAAGTTCTTAAAAATGTCTTTGAAATTTGGTACAAGGCCAGATTATGACTTGTAGGCTCTCTTACTAGTCGTAACTGCCTCTCGTATATGAGGTCTGGTTGTATTTTTGGAAGAAATTTTATTACTATGAGGCTAGTGTACGACTCGTTAGGTATCTCATGAGTCGTAACTATTCTCGTAGCTGCAGACCTGTAAGTGTTTCATTGAACTTTCCTCTATTTTATTTTGTTTCTATGATTAAGTGTTTGCGTTTCTTGTTCTTTGTTATGTGATTTATTAGATCAAACATCTTGAAACTTATATGTTGTTATGTGGTTGGTTTGCAGATAAATTGCTACCAAAGGACAAACATGCAATTCAAACTTTCCAACGGAGGTTAATTGATGAATCCTCCAAGACTGAGCATTCAGAGGGCTTTGTGGAAGTCCATAGAGTCAGGATAGACCCTAAAGCCAATAGACCTCAGACTCGGGCACTTGCAGCACAGACTCCCATAGAAGTCAGCAATTCCTCCCAGTCTGAAGAGGAGGAACAATAGGGCAATGGAGACAGGTTGGATAGCAGCCTACCATAGATATACCCCTCATACTCAGAGTTAGAATCAGAGTCTGAGAGCACCTCGCAGACCTAGCAGGAAGAATTCCAATCTCAACCCCTACCGACCGCAGATGGTGTGTCCCAGGGATGGAGGAGATATATGATTAGGGTTTAGAGCCCAAGGGATAGGGCAAACTGGTGCACCAATTTCATGAAGAATCTAGACTGAATGACTCTAGGTTGGATAAAGTGCCTAGGTTAGATCCAGAGTTAGACAAACATGGGCTACGATGGACCATAAAGCAGCTAGGCAAGTATGCCCCCTTCGTAGTCCGTGAGTTTTATGCAGCATATCTTACTAGACTCTGTCGGGGGTTACCAAAGAACAAAAGGCCAATGCAGTAGTCGAGGTTGTGGGTGGTGCCAGTCTGAGGTAGGAGAGTTCCTATTTTGGAGGAGACTATACGACGGATCTAGTTTGGACTCGCTTATAGAGTGCCTCAATCTACTGTAGAATATGATGGGCGTGTTAGCAAGATGAGGAAAGCGATGACTGGGAAGGACATCGGGGCTAGGACAGAGCTTTTATGATGGATTGCGAGCCAGATTTGTGAGGAGGGCTTCGAGCTAATGTGGGTTACAGACCATGCTGATCTTATAGTGAAGGCCCACCTCTATTTTCGAGCCAAGTTTTTGTGGTCCATTATCCATTGGCATTTTCGGCCCACTTTCATGGATAATGTGATCACTTTAGAGTGGGCTATGTTATTAGCTAGTATCTTAGCTGGTAATGAGAGAGGCTGGGCAGGATCAACTCAAAGCAGATCGATGTGGCAGCTGTCCAGACAAACACCTCACTGCCATTTCCTGTTCTGATTCATCATTTGTGCAGTGCAGCGGGTGTTCCTCTTGACCCCCATTGGGACCAGCATATAGAGGCTACATGCACCATGGATCCCTGCCTAATAAAGGCTGATGAGAATTTGGTGGCCTTACCATAAGCAGCTCCTCTTATTTTAGAGTTATTCCCAGTAGAGCCTCCGACTCAGAGTGCACCTCCAGAGGCTACCGGCACAACTTTTATTGCTACAGATCCTATGCTAGCTATGGCTATCGAGTCCATACCATCCTACAGTACTCCAGCACCAGCAGCAACTAAGTTACAGGTTGATTCTCTTACTTCTACTATTGCTTTTCAGGAATTATTACGCACGATAGCTATAGTAGAGTCCAAACTTTTGGCTCTATCTGCACGGGTTAGACCTTGGCTTACCAGAATATACAGAACTCTGAAGAGAGATGAAGGCATTTACCTGTGATTTCGTAGATAAGAGAGTTAAAGATGTGTATACCTGAGTAGATACCTTCGAGGAGAGAGTCTAGTGGAGATTAGAGGGAGCTCAGCTTGCTAACATAAGCGCAGTGACACAGAAGTTGGCCATGTTTAAGGACGACTTATTACAGATATTAGTAGCCCTAGTTGCTGTCCCTGAGGTGGCACCAGTGGCAAACGAGGTGTTTGATTGGCTAGCTGACCGCCTGCGTGACCTTGGGAAGAGGCCTCTTGAGCAGGATGAACCAGAGCTGACCTAGAATAGGCCGAGACTGGAGGAGGAGCCTATACCAGAGGAGGTGGTGTAGGAGTCACTACTGATAGCGACTATTCAGAGAGATCATGACCAGCATACCCCACATGGAGAGAGTAGCTCAGGTATAGCTGGGGCCCGAAGTGCAGAGAAGGAGGTTGCAACAAAGGACCCTGCTGACCAGCCAGACACCAGTGCTTGAGGCACTATGATATTTGACCCTTTTGACCCCTGTTCTTATATTTTCTTTATGGACATTTTGTCCTTTTTTTAGACAATTTTTATCATTATGTTGGATTTGGATGTTTGTGTTGGATGATGTTTTGTTACTTTAGTTTCAGATATTAGTTTTTAAATGTTGGTTTTTAATATATATATATATTAGAGGTCAAGACGAATAGGCGGACAGAATTCTTGATACAATGGAAGGGTACGCAGGAGGCGGATGCTGATATATATATATATATATATATATATATATATATATATATATATATATATATATGTTATATTCACGTATTTTTGTATTCCATGTCTTTTTACTTTGTGGACAAAGTATCCTATTTTGGTGGGGTGTGGGTAGTTATGAATTAAGGTGAAGTCTGAGTAATCTCGAGTCCATAACTTCCCCTATTTTTGATCCCAAGATTTTCTTGCCGTGATTCTTTTTCCTTGTGGATGTTTACTTTTCTGTTGAACCGGCATGTTTAGATAGTGTAGATAATGTGTAAATTCATAGTAGTGTTATTTGCTTGCATATACATAGTCTTTGGATGTTTTTTAAAGTTTTGATGAAAAATTAGGTACCCCTCAAAATTTTTGAGATTGTGATTAAGATGCACTCATGCATTTTGATGATATGGTGATGTTTGTTCTAATAAGCTAAAGGTAAGTTGAGGCTTAAAGCATGACCTATGAGTCTATACTTGATTATGGATGTAATACCATGTGTGTTTTGATCTTATTTTGTTACATTCATACATCTTATATGGACTCAGAACTTGCCTTAGTACTCTAAGATTGGTTTGGTGATGTGGTGGATATGGAAAGGATCTTAGGCCTTTGTTCTTTGAGTGAGCCCACTTTTAGCCTAAATGACCCATCAAATGAGTAAGAGAATCCCTTGTTCCAAATTGTTGAGCTTCTCAATTACTCATTCTTTCTTGACATGTTACTAGCTTAACCTTGTTTGATGAAATACCATGATATTAGCACTGGTCTATCCTAGGACATATGAACCTTAAATAAGTCTAAAAGCCTAAGTTGAGGGTGGCTACAAGCTGTGGCCCTAGTTTGAGGAATAGATATTGTGTATTTCACCTCAGGCTAAAAGCCTAAGTTGAGGGTGGCTCTTATTGTGGTAAAGTAATGACAATGAGGTGGTTAGTTGGGAAATAAAGAAAGAAATTAAAAAATCATGAGCTGAGTGAAGAAAAAGAAAAGAAAGGTGCCTTAAATTGAGAAAAAGTAGCAAGAATTAAGTTCAAAAATAAGCTACAACTGAAAATAGAATGAAAGCACTCGAGACAAAAGTTCAAAACAGGAGAATAAGGGTGGGTTTATTGAAAAGGGTTGATTATGAAAGCAAAAAGTGTTGGTAAACATGGTTCAAGGATAACTTTTAATCACTACTTACCTATAATGTCATACCAAAGCCCCCTGGACCTATGTTATAAGCCCATAATAAACATGATTCAAGGATAGCTTTTAGTCACTACTTGCCCAAAATGCCACACCAAAGCATATTGGGCGTATGTTACATACCTATAAGTCCTAAAGTGATCCAACTCCACTCTATCACCAAGCCAGAAGATAAGTATAGAGGCAAGCCTATGGTGTTAGTCAGCATGCATGGATTTTAATTGTGAGAGTGAGAATGCTTCCTTAGTCCCGAAATTCTAAATACTTTTTGAGTGAGTATAAGGGACTTCTTTCTATGAGGGCATTTGAACTACTTGATTAGCATATGGCTACACCAGTGATTATGGATGGTTGATGCTCTTTAACCTATCATAGTTAGGTTACCAGATTTATCATCATGATTTGTTTGCTAAGTAACATCACAACCTCGTTTTAAATATGATAGTTGGGTACCTGGAATAGAGTGAATGATGTATATGCCATCGGTATAACTGCTATGTATTTCTCATTGTCTGCTTAGATTAAGTCATCACTTGAGGACTTAATGCAACATTTTATGGTATTTATGTGTTTTCATGTTGTTCTTACAGAAAAGTTAGGTAGGCATGATTTTGAAGAAAAATTGCAGATTTTGGTAAATCATAAGACATAGAGCTCACGTACGAGTCGTAGGGTGTGTCGTAGTAAGAAATAGAGACCAAAAAATTCAGAAATCTGCTAAGTGGAGATCACCACTATGAGGCCATCCTATGAGTCATACGTCTCAGCACGACTCGTATAGGTAGACTCATAGCAGGAATCAGAGAGCCAAAATGTTGGACCAAAACCTAAAGGCCAAGACTACGAGAGGAACATATGTGTCCTAGCTGAAGCAATGAATCGTACCTGTGGGTCATACCAATTTAGTCTAAGATGCCAAGAACCTGATACGAGACCCCGACTACAACTTGTAGGCCACCCTACGAGTCTTACCTGCAAGGGGTACCAGTTGCTAGCTGCCTTTTCTATATTACTTTTTGGGTTTATTTGTAAACACTATAAATACATTAAGTTAGGTTTTATTTGGAGATTCTAGATTTTGGAAGATATGACTTGCTTTTAAATATTCTCTCAAGAATAATTTAGAGTTTTAGATAGTTTATTATTTTCTCTTGGAAAACCGATTTTGGGGATTGCGAATCTTGGTTTATACTCATTGTTGATCAATCAAGCTTTTGGGTTTGCAACTTGTGGTTCCTACACTCTTCATTGTTGTTGGTAAAACTCTCAACTATGACTTGTATTTGAATTTTTTTCTTGTTTTGCCTTAGCCATAAGTAGCTAAGCACCCACAACTTGGGGTTGTGGGAACCATGGGTAGTTTGACTTGAAATAACCTAGGTTTATTGCATTTCTAGGATTGGGGTTTGCATGTATTGTCTATTTCCCTTCATTATGATTGTCGTTTGGTGGCGCCTAACACCAAACCCCGCCTACTATCATGAGCCCGACCAAGGTAGTAACGAATAGGAAAAGGGAAGTAGATGACAAGATTAAATTAATATGTTCTCATTTAATTAACAAAACATGACCTACGGGAGGTTGACTGGGACAATTGGAAATGGTTTGTTGGCACGCCATGGTGACCGACCAAGTGTCATGGTGAAATTCGACCTTCACCTTCAATAGAGTGCTGGAATAACCTAAGTTACCATTCGGCATGCAAATTTCCAAATGTAGTTATGTTATCTAGGGTAATCGAGTCAACGAACCATAGGGAACACAATGCCCAAGTTGTCCCTAAAATTGAGTGTTTTCTTGCATCATAGTTTAGTGTTTATTTTACTTTGTTTTTGAATTACAAAAACCCCCTATTTAGAGATTTTAGTTATTCATCCTTGAAATGATTAGTAGTGGAGTTTTATAGTCAAGCTCTGTATTTCCTGTGGATTCGATCCTAACCTTCGGTTAGGTTAATTGTTTATTGGAGCGTAAACATCATCACAACACATAGTTATCAATCAAATGGTATATACCATAGTCAAATCCAACTCAGGTACCCATACCTTTTTTTTCAATCAAGAGCATGTAGCTATTTAGTAAACGAAGGTATATTGATGCATTTCACTACACAACTATGATAAGTAAAAGAACATCAACAATCTATAATCTTTGAACAAGTAAAATGTTGACAATGCAATGCAAATGCCCTCACAATAAAAAAAGGCCCTTTTAACACTCGATGAAGATTTCGGAATTTAACCATGGGATTGCGTAACACACTCACTCTAACAAATGACATTCATGCATGATGACCAATACCATAGGTTTTCCTATATACTCATTACCCAAACTTTTGCCCAATTAGGTTAGGATCATTTTAGGACTTTATAAGCTTGTAGCATAGGCTTATGGGGCTTTGGTATGTCATTTTGGACAATTAGTAACAAAAGGCCTACCTTGAATCACACTTTTTAAATGCTCTTACCATACCAACTCAATCATTTCAATTTATTCACCCCTTTTCTTCACATTCAAGCTTTTTTCGGGTGTTTTCTCTTCATTTTAATCTTTTGCCTCATTTTCACACATCACTTGGATTTTGCAACTCAGTTTAAGGCACCTTTTTCTCTTTTTCTTTGACCAGGTGCATGATCTTTCTCTTTCTTTCTATTCCCAACTCACCATCTCATTTTTGGTATTTTACCCCTATACTGGCGACCCTCAACATAGGCTTTTGGCCAATGGCGAAGTACATAATATTAAATCCCTAAACCAAGGCCACTTTTGGTAGCCACCATCAACTTAGGCATTTTTCATCAGTTAAGGTTCACAATGCTCAAGGATATACTAGGGTCAATTTCAAGGTGTTTCACTAACAAGGTTAGGCAAATTAGGTGTCCACAGAGAAAATGGTACATGTAAGGCTAAAAAATTTTAAACAATAGAATTCTCATTTGGTTGATTATTTAGGCAAAAGTGGACTAATTCAAAGAACAAGGGCCTAAGATCCGTTCCTAATCCATATAATCTCTAGTCAAACTTAAAGTATTAGGGAAAGTTCTGAATCAACACACAATGCAAGAACATATAAAAATCAACTCACACATATACCATTGCATACATAGCCAACAACAACTCGCAGGTCATCCATCATGTGTCAAATTCCCTTCATTTAATCAGAACACACAATGCCAAATCATTCAAAAATACATGATTTCTCCATAACTACTGCTTAAATTTTTTTAATGGGTACCACTTTTCAAAATATTTCATAAAACATCCATAAAAAGATACATATCATAAGTTCAATTACTATATACTACAAATATTATCTAAGACATCCTATATATGCAGGTTTAACCAAAAAGTAAAAATCTATGAGAAAAAAGAACACAGCCAAGAAAACCTCGGGATATGAAAATTTGAGGTAGTTATGGACTAAAAGCTACTTAGACTTCACCCTAGTCCATAACTTCCCACACCCCCTCGAAAAGAATGTACATTATCTTTAATGTACAATATGAAAATCAAAATAAATATAAGGGGTCAAAAATAAACATCTCTTGGCGCCTAAGGACCAATCTCTGGCTACCTCTGAGCGTCGCCCTCCTGTAGGGTAATTTGTCTAGCAATCACACTGGATGAGCCAATACCTATCAATCTATCAACATTCTAGGCTTGTCTCCCCTCTTCTTCTTCTCTCGACATCCTCAAGACTAGCCTGAGCTCATCCTCATCATCAACATCCTCAGAGGACTGCTAACGCACTTGCCTCTCCTCAATGTCATCACACTCAACAAGGGGTCGCTTCCCCCGAAAAGTGAAATAACCCCAAAAAGTGCCCAAAAATGTGCCTCGAAAATGTGTGGAAATGTAATTTCAATATATCTCATAATTCGTATGCTATATCAAAAATCCAACTTCATATTCCTCTTTAGGGGGGTCAAATTTAAGGGGGACAAAGGTCTAACCTAATTTTAAAGCGAACGAATCATAATTTAAAATTTTGAAATGATGAATTTCAGTAGTTAATGTGCGCCCTCCCTGCGACGAGCAATAATGTTAAAATGGGGGCAGTGTTCTGACTTCGATCAAAGACTTTAAGACTTCAGCCTAAGTATTCCCTAATGTGAATATACCTATACTTAGCCATTTTCACCCTCATATCATTCTAAATATTCCCCAATACTCACCAAAACACTTAGCCAAATATTTCACTTAAAAATTCAAGTCTCAAACCCTCATCCAGATTTCAAGGTTCTCATTCAAGTTTCAACTCTCTATCTCCAATCTTCACCAAGTTCATCTCCAAAGCTAAGATATGCCAATTTTTTTCATGGGTTCCTTTCACCCATGATGTCCAAGCTTCCTTTTCCTCAAAATTGCATGA
Organism: Solanum virginianum; assembly: GCA_000787875.1. NCBI lineage: Eukaryota > Viridiplantae > Streptophyta > Magnoliopsida > Solanales > Solanaceae > Solanum > Solanum virginianum. The sequence goes on from DF358508.1 coordinate 131,275, forward strand.
TCAAAAGTTTGTTTACTCATGGGTCTTATTTAATTTGAAAATCACTGCACACTATGTTTGGACTTATGAAATTTTGATTTTTTTACCATGTTTTGAGCTATAAATCTAAGATCTATGGAATGGTTTGATGAAGGGTTTTGATGTATATTGCTTAAGGATGTTACCAAGTATCTATCAAAGCTTTTACATTGAATTTACTAGTATGATTTCACTCTTGAATTGCATGGTTTTACACTAGCACTATACACCTTCTAAGTGTTTGATAAAATGTCAAGTTATGGCTTTTTGAGGAATTGAAGGTCCAATGCATATCTTATAAGTTGAATGATGTTCCAATGATTATATGATGATGAAATAATGATGAAATGATGATAAGATGGATGTATATATATATATATATATGATGTTCTCCTATATAGTGTTGAAATATGACCATGCCCTACTCGGGGGTTATGCATTGGGTAACTTTGTTAGGGGTTTATACCCATCAACCTATCGAGAGGTTTGTACTTTGACACCACGGGTGGTAGGGTGTGACTATCCATCAACCTTGTTGGGTGTTTGTGCCCATCAACCTATTAGGAGGTTTGTACTCCGATAGCACGGGTGGTAGGGTGCGACAATTCACCAACCTATTGATGAGGTTTGTACTGCAATCACAAAGGGTGGTAGGGTGTGATGATCCACCAATAGATAGTGGTCTCTTCTTACATATATGTTAAGTTCTATGTAAGCATGTTTTAAGCATTGATCATACATGTCATATTGTTATATGTTACTCATGGCCAATACTTATGCATTTTGATTATGTTACTTATCTCTTGTTGCATTTTGTCCTACATACTTAGTATATTCAAAACATACTAACACATACTCTATGCCTACATGATGTCACCACGTACGAACTGGAGCACCGCTTGATCATCCTTCTCCTCTTCCACGTGGCTAGTACGACTTCTACCAAACTTGTTGGTACTCCATTCCAGGGATGTTACTTATGATCTCTTGCTATGTATTAAGACTTTTCACTTTTTTGATTATGATTGACTATGAGGGTGAGCCTGGTTGCTTTGTCTCGGCCCTCGCTCTTATCTTTATGTAGTAGACATATTGTTGGACATGTTATGTATCTATGCTATGAGCCTTAACTCTATTGACTCTTTTTGTTTATTATATGGAGGTTTCCTCTTAGTCCCTTTACCCTCACTTCTAATGTTTTATGGATATTTTATTGCTTTCGCGACTAAGGATGTGTAATGATATGTTAAGAGGCTTGCTTGGGATCCCTTTGGGTAGCCCTGCATTGTGTCACTTCTAGGATTTAGGGTTAGGTCATAAAAATTTGGTATCGGAGCACTAGGTTGTTAGATCCTCAGAGTCCAACACACTGCATCGATTAGAGTCTTATTCATAGTTGTGTTGTGCACCATAACTATGAGGAGGAGGCTATGAGATGTTTTAGAAAATATTTCTATTCTTCATGTTCTAAGTCATGCTATAGAGTTGAAGTTAGTTTTTCCCCCATACCGATTGTTCTTTGTTATGCTAGATGATGTGCAACACAAGAGAAAGATGAGCCCGCACACCCGAGGAGTAATTGGCCAATAGAGAGCTTAGAAATGCTCTCACCTTGCTTGCATAAGCTATGGCTGATCAAGCCAACCAAGGGCCCCAAGCCCCTTATGTTGCTATACCAGCTTCTTGGAAGAGAAGAGAGTTGGCTGTGTGGTGCTTTTGGAAGAGTTCAAAATGCCTTTCCTTAATCGGTTCTTCCCCCTTGAACGTAGGAAAGCTAAATTGGTTGAGTTTATGAACTTGAAACATGGATCTATGAGTGAGAGAGAGCATTCCCTCAAATTCAACCAAGTTTCAAAGTATGCTCCATACTAGGTTGTTGACTCAAGGGTGAGAATGAACAAATTTGTATTGGGTGTGTCTGACCTAGTGAGTGAAGAATGCCAATTTGCTATGTTAATTAATGACATGGTCTTATCCTATTTGATGACCTATGCCGAACATATGTAAGGGGAGAAGTTGAGGAAGAGGAGGGGTCATGAGGCCAAGAGGGCCCATTTCGAGGGTAAGTTCCAAAAGGGTGGCCGGATGCACTAAGGTCAAGGGTCTTCTCATGCTTTTAATAGATGGTTTGGCAATGGCTTTCCAAGGGACCAAGGTGTGGGTCTTGTGGTTCCTAATAATATGTGTACAAGATATGGTAAGGGTCATAGAGGCCCATGCTTGGGGGACACTAATGCATGTTTTGGTTGTGGGAAAGTAGGTCACAAAAAGATGGATTGCCCTTGAAATTGCAACAAGGGTAAGGAGGTTCGCCCACAAGGTGCTAATGTGGCTCCATTAGGGAGAGGTGGCCACCAAAACGGTGCCCCAAGTCACAATCAATTTTATGCTTTCTATGGGAGGTAAGGGGTTGATGAGATGCCGACGTTATTATCGGTATATTGAAAATCTTTGATTTTGATGTGTATGCATTGATTGATCCGGGTACTACTCTTTCTTTTGCTACCCCCTTTGTTGCAAAAAGTTCCATGTTGAGCCCGAATTATTGCATAAGTCATATGAAGTATCTACTTCTATTGGTGCATCTACTGTTGCTAGAAAAGTCTATAGGAGTTGTCTCATTTGCGTCTTACAAAAAATCTTGCCTTGTGATCTTGTTGATTGGATATAGTTGATTTTGATATTAATATTATGATGGATTAGTTGCATGTATACTATGCTTCTATTGATTATAGAACTCATAAGGTCAAGTTCAAATTCCCATATGAGCCCGTCCTTTAGTGCAAGAGTCAAAATGTTGTGGTCAAGGGCAGATTCATCTCTTGCATTAAATCCCATAAGTTGATCTCTAAGGGGTGTCTTTACCATCTTGTGAGGGTTAGGAATGTGGAGTCTAAAGTCCTGCCTATAGAGTCAATCCCAGTTGTAAATGAGTTTCTTAGTGTCTTTTCAAATGACCTTCCTAGTGTTCCTCCCAAAAGGGAAATAGATTTTGGTGTAGACATCCTCCCCGATACTCTACCCATTTCTATTCCCCCTTACCTTATGGCCTCGGCAGAGTTGAAGAAGTTGAAAGAATAATTGACAGATTTGTTGGACAAGGGTTATATTACACCTAGCCAATCAGCTTAGGGTTTCCTGATATTATTTGTGAAAAAGAAGGATGGATCTCTTAGAATGTGTATTGACTACCGGTAATATAATAGGGTCACCATCATGAATAGATATCCTCTTCCAAGAATTAATGATTTTGGCCAAATGCAAGGGGCTAGCCACTTCTCTAAGATTGATCTTTGGTCCGGGTATCATCAAGTTAGGGTGAGGGAGTGTGACATTCCCAAGATGGATTTATGGACTAGATATGGGCAATATGAATTTGTGGTTATGTATTTTGGGTTGACCAATGCACCATCCATCTTCATGGACCTTATGAATAGGGTCTTTGAACCCTACCTTGATTGTTTTGTTGTGGTCTTCATTGATGATATTTTGATCTATTCATATAGTAGGGAGGAACAGATGAGCCATTTGTTAGAATTGTGTTGCAAAGATTGAGGAAAGAGAAACTGTATGCCAAATATGAAAAGTGTAAATTTTTATTGAAACAGGTTGCCTTCCTAGGTAAAGTAGTGTTAGGGCATGATATTAAGGTAAATCCTAAGAAGACCGATGTGATTAGAAATTTTCCTAGACCATTGACCTCATTGGAAATTAGGAGTTTTGTAGGCCTAGCGAGTTACTATCAGAGGTTCGTGAATGGGTTCTCCTCCATTACTTCCCCTATGATAAAATTGACTCAAAAGAAGGTTGAGTTTGAGTGGACCGACAAGTGTGAGAGTAGTTTCCAAATATTGAAAGATAATCTTGTGTCCGCTCCTATATTGTCACTACCAGATAGGCTTGAGGGATTTGTTATGTATTGTGATGCTTCTAGAATTGGTTTGGGTTGTGTGCTAATACAAAATGGCAAGGTTATAGCCTATGCTTCTAGGCAACTCAAAGTGCATGAAAAGAACTATCCTAATCATGATGTTGAATTTGCCGCCATGGTATTTGCATTAAAGATTTGGCGTCGTTATTTGTATGGGGTACATATTGATGTGTTCACCGATCATAAGAGCCTCCAATATTTCTTCACTCAAAAAGATCTCAACTTGAGGCAAAGAAGGTGGCTAGAACTTCTTAAGGACTATGATATGAGTGTGCATTATCATCCCGATAAAGCAAATATTATGGCAGATGCTTTGAGTATGGTGTCTATGTGTAGCCTAGCTTATGTTGATAGTGGTGATAGGGAGATGGCTAGGGAGGTACATCGATTGGCTAGATTGAGGGTTAGGTTGGAAGAGGTTGGTAATGGTGTGGTTGTTGTTGATGGGTCTAAATCTTCCTTGATTGATGAGGTGATAGCAAAACAAGATCTTGACTCCTCTTTTCTTGCATTGAAGGCCTTGGTGAAAGATGGGAAAGTGGAGGTTTTCTCCAAAGGGGAATATGGTGCACTTAGGTACCAAGGTAGGTTATGTGTGCCTTATGTTGATGGTTTTAGGGAGAAAATCCTTGATGAAGCCCATAATTCTTCTTATTCTATCCACCCCAGTTCCACCAAAATGTATAGGGATTTGAGGGATGTGTATTAGTGGAGAGGCATGAAGAGGGACATTGCCAAATTTGTTTCCGGTTTCCATAGTTGTCAACAAGTCAAAGACGAACATCAATGGCTGGATGGCCTAGCACAAAACATAGAGATTCCTACTTGGAAGTAGGAAGACATTAATATGGATTTTGTGGTTGGGTTGCCCAAGACTAGAAAAGGTTTTGATTCCATTTGGGTTGTGGTTGATAAGATGGCAAAATTGGCTCTTTTTCTACCGGTGAAGACCACATATGGGGCCGAAGATTATGCAAGGGTATATATTCATGACTTGGTGAGGTTGCATGGGATTCCTTTGTCCATCATATCGGATAGTGGTGCTCAATTTACTTCACACTTTTGGAGGTCCTTTCAAAGGGGTCTTAGTAGTAGAGTTAAACTTTATATGGCATTTGACCCCCAAACGGATGGCCAAGACGAAAAAGCCATTCAAATACATGAGGATATGCTTAGGGCTTTTGTATTGGAGCTCAAGGGTGGTTTGGATGATCATCTTCCATTGATTGAGTTTGCCTACAACTATAGCTATCATTCTAGCATCGGTATGGCTCCTTTTGAGGCTCTCTATGGGAGATATTATAGATCATCAGTTGGTTGGCTTGAGGTTGGTGAGGTAGCTTTGTTGGGACCATATCTGGTTATGGATGCTCTTGAGAAGTTAGAATGATTAGATCATCCGGTCTTTCATGTATCCATGTTGAGGAAATGTGTGGGAGATCCTAATACCATTATGCCTCTTGATGTTGTAGGTGTTGTTTAAGATAATTTGACATATGAAGAGGTTCCAGTTCATATCTTGGATAGACAAGTGAAGAGGTTGAGAAACAAAAAAGTGGCTTCCGTTAAGGTCCTTTGGCGGAATCAACAAGTTGAAAGTGCTACTTGGGAGGCCAAAGCAGACATGAAAAAGTGATATCCTTACCTTTTCCAGTATACTTAAGGCTAAGATATTGATCTAAGTCCTTTATATGATCTCAGGTCTTAAGTTCAGCCCCATGTCATTGCATATGTTCATGTTTAAATTGACAAGTTCTTGATGTTTTTTCCCTTATGATCAGATCTTTGAAATGATGTTTTAGTGCATTATTGCATGTCTATGTGTGCTAAAATTTTCATATTTGTATCTCTCTTATACATTTCTTTGGCATTCGAGGATAGATGTTCCCAAGGGGGAGATATTGAACTGACCACAAAAGGTTCCCCAAAATATGCCTCGAAAGTGCCCAGAATCGTAATTTTCATATATCTCAAAATCCGTGTGTGATATCGAAAATCCAACTTCATATTCTTGTTCAAAGGGTCCAATTTAGGGGGAAACGTGTCTAACCTCAATTTTAGAGTGAATCACAATTTCAAATTTTGAAATGACAAATTCCAGTAGCTACTGCGCGCCCTCCCCGCGACTCGCAACTATGTTAAAATGGGAGCAGTTTTTTGACTTTTGTCCAAGACTTTAAGTCTTTGGCTTTTGTGTTCCCAATCATGAATATACCTATACTTTGCTATTTTTAACCCTCATATCATTCTAAACATTCCCCAATACTCACCAAAACACTTAGTCAAATATTTCACTCCAAAATTCAAGTCTCAAACCCTCATCTGAATTTCAAGGTTCTCATTCAGGATTCAAGTCTCCATCTCCAATCTTCACCAAGCTTATCTCCAAAGCTAAGGTACGTGGGTTTCTTTCATGGGTTCCTTTCAGCCATGATACCCAAGCTTCGTTTTACCTAAATTTGCATGGTTTAAAGTTGATTTACTCATAGATCTTATCTATTATGAAAATTGTTGCACACTATTTTTGGGCTTATGAAATTATGATTGTTTTACCATATTTTGAGCTATGAAGCTAAGATTTGTTGAAAGGTTTGATGAAGGGTTTTGATGCATATTGCTTGAGGGTGTTAACAAGTATCTATTGATGGTCTTACATTAAATTTTCCAGCATGATTTAACCCTTAAATTGCATCATTTTACACTAGCACTACACACCCTCTAAGTGTTTGATAAAATGTCTAGTTATGGTTTCTTGAGGAATTGAAGGTCCAATCCATATCTTATGAGTTGAGTGATGTTACAATGATTATATGATGATAAAATAATGATGAGATTTGTACCCATCAACCTACTTGGGGATTATGCCCCGGGTAACCTTGTTGGAGATTTGTACCCATCAACCTATCAGGGGGTTTGTACTCTAAGACCATGGGTGGTAGGATGTGACTATCCATCGATCTTGTTGGGGGTTTGTACCCATCAACCTATCAGGGGTTTGTACTCCGACACCACGAGTAGTAGGTTGCGACGATTCACCAACCTATTGATGGGGTTCATACCACAATCACCAAGGGTTGTAGGGTGTGATGATCCACCAATAGATAGTGGTCTCTTCTTATAAATATGTTATGTTCTATGTAAGCATGTTTTAAACATTGATCATATATGCCATATTGCTATATGTTACTCATTTGTTATACTTTCGCATTTTGATTATGTCACTGATCTCTTGTTGCCTTGCATCCTACATATTTAATAGATTCAAACGTGCTAATGCTTACTCTATGTGGCAACCCTTGTTGTAGGATGCCACTTCTGTACGCTCTAAGCTTACTTAACACTTAATAACATACAAAGAATTTAATATGTAACATATCAATTATATTTAAGTAATGAATTCAAAATAGGTAAAGGTATAGGATTTTGTTCTAAAGGTGGATTAATTGATTTCTAGTTTATGTTTTTTGGCATAAGTACTTTCCAAGTAATTTAATCTACTATCTTGCGAGATATTTATATATTGCCCATACTGTTGTAGCATGTTGAAAAGTATTACCAATGTTAAAATCCAAGGACATAAAATTTACTAGTTTCCATTTCATAGAATCATCTTAACATAAATGGTATGTTACTTTAGAAAAGCTTGCCGGCTCAAATTTAACTAAACAAGCCAAAACTTAAAGTTACAAACTATGGTTCCATAATTTACACTAGCCTTTCAAATTTATACATACATATCAACAAGAGAATCATGTACATGTTCCAAAACTACTACAATATATATATGTTTAGATGAAAATGTGATCTTCTGTATAGCTCCCAAAACTTATCTTCAATGGCCATCCTCAAGCATCGTCTCAGGTACTCCCTATGATAGAAACAACTATCACTAAGCATGAAGCTTAGTGGTGTGAAAGCTAAAAGCTGAGAACCTTAAATCCCTCAATTTACCCTTCTTAAGTCAAAGGGAAACACAATTGGAATATAGTAAATAGACCAAGTGAACAAATATATCAATAGCATCCAGTAGGATATTTAAAGATTTAAGTATCAAAGGTTCCTGGAATAATTTTAACAAGATATTCAAATGATAATTTTTTCCCAATATGTATATCATGCGATCACATCAAACATAATCAAGTATCAAGGAGGACAGAAGCACTGTATCAAGAAGGGTGAAAACCCAATTTTCAAAAGAACCAAGAACCATATTAAGAGTGACTTTCTAGTTCGTACATAAGATGGATTACATCCACACTTAGGACAAACCAAAAATTCACAATCAAGATAGCAATTGATCCAAAATATATCAACACAACCAGATAAAATGACAAAAACATAGCTGAGATACCAAGATAACATTCAAATGCACCAACAGGTAACAAAGGTATAAGAATAAATTTTTACATGAACCTAAACCTTTTAGCATGCAACTGACCCTACTGATTTCAAGTTGTTGATCAATACGTCATCCATTCATTCAATCAATTTCCTTAAGATTTCAGAAGAGTGTGAGCACCTTAATATTCATTTACATTCTCATTTAACATTCAACATTTTTAACAGGTAGTAACTAACAAGAGAAATGCCAAAACTAAGTCCTATGTTCACAAATCAAGCTCTTCTCGACAGTTTTACTGCCTTACAACACAACTAGATTTCAAATAGGTTGCAAACAATCAAGAATCACTTAAAATACCCTTTGTACAAGTTTTTATAATCGAAATACTAACAGCACACCCCCAGGGATTTCTATATCAAAACTCTGGACAGAACTTGTCCTAACTTGCATTCACTGTTTTGAACCCAAAACTACCAAATTAGGTCCCAACATATATTGGGGTTGCAACAAATTAATAAGCATCACAAATTACAGCATTACAAATTATAGCTCCATATTAAGATGTTATTAAAATACTAACAACAATATATAGAAGGCTTCTCAAACAGAAAATTGGCCAGAACTTTCACTGTGTTTCACACCTTCTTTTAATATCATATAAGAAAATTTAGTAAAGCATAAAGTTTTTAGGTATGTGAATTAGCTTTCCAAAATATATTTACACACTAAAAATAAAGCTATATACAATGAGATATTCCACAATTACTACACGCTATTCAATCTAAAGATAGAATTCAGTCACTTACCAAATGATAGAGGATTTCTTAATTATGCTCCAATGAACTAATATTTTTCGTGTGTGTTTGTCAAAATTAAGGATAAAGTTTATAAGGTCTTATAAGGACAATAAATCGACAAAAAGTTTATAAGGACTTATAAGGATAATAAACTGACTACTTTGGGGAAAATATATTTTATATGAAAAACATCTTAAGAGAAAAAAAGGTCCAATAAGGTAGCTGCCCTACTATTCTTTTTCCTTCCTTATTTATTTTTTTACACATAATAATTAAATTAAGTATGGTTAACATGTGTAGTTGTATAAAAGTAAATAAATTTCACTAAAATGAACTCCTCCCTCATTCCTTTCTACGATTCAAGGAAATTGATTTCTCTAAAGATACAAACTCAAGTCAAAGAGTTATGAAATAGGGGTTGACGATTCAAGGAAATCGATTTCTCAAATGACACAAACTCAAGTCAAGAAGTTGTGAAGTAGGGGTTGATTTCATCTTTGAGATAACACCCTTTTAAAATTGAATACATTATTTAATAATAAGGGCATTACACTCTATGCCTACATGATGTCACCATGTAGGGACTGGAGCACTGCTCGATCATCCTCCTCCTCCATGTGGCTAGTACGACTTCTACCAATCTTGTTGGTGAGTCCTCCATTCCATGGATGTTACTTATGATCTCTTGCTATGTATTAAAGACTTTTCTCTCTTTTGATTATGTATTGACTATGAGGGTGAGCCCGGTTCCTTTATCTTAGCCCCTGCTCTTATATTTTTGTAGTAGAGATGTTGTTGGACATGGTATGCATCTATACTATGAGCCTTGAATCTATGGACTCTTGTTGTTTATTATATGGAGGTTTCCCTTAGTCCCTTTACCCTCACTTCTAATGTTTTATGGATATTTTATTGCTTTCGCGACTAAGGTTGTGTAATGATATGTTAAGAGGCTTGCTTGGGTTCCCTTTGAGTTCCCCATGCATTGTGTCACTTCTAGACCCTAGCCTTGGGTCATGATAGGAAGGTTGTGGGGGACCCTCCGAGGAAAACAAGTCAAATAGTGGCTCTATTAGTGTAGCCTCTAGAGCTGGAACTGGTGCCACTAGTGATGCAATCATGTTAGCCCTCAACTTAGCAATCTTTAGGCATATAGCGAACAAGTCTGATGGTCGTGCCTTCGCTAGTCTTTTTTGCACCCGGTCCTGAGTGGCATCAACACGGGCATCCACCATAGCAATATGCTCCTCGATTGTAGTAATGGTGAATGCCTTGCATCTAGCCTCTGTGTCCCCAACTGTCTACCGGACCCATGGTCTAATCTGCTGTATGAGCCGATACAACTGAGCCTTAGTATGTGATAACCTCTACATCATGGCCTAAAAAGTAATAGCGGACATGTAAACCATGCCTGCTGAAGGAATCTGTGATGTGGTAGCCTCTGGTGCAGGTATAGTGGGACCCTACTCAATATCGATGCCTCAGGCAGCTGGTGTCTGTCATCAGTAGCAATATCTAGATTAGTGGTGGGGGCAGTCATTGAACCCTCAACATGTGGCTCCGGCATTAATGGCTTGGGCATGGGAAGAGGTTGTGCCCTATGAAGCACTATAGGTTCTTAGTAGCCTTAATTAGGCTGGGATCTATGGTGTGGAGGGCCGCCACTAAGGGATCTATATAAAGTGATATCTCCACCTTTGCCTCTAGGCAGAGTCTATAGATCAGAATTGGGAATAGTATGCATATTGTCCTCCTGAGCGCCGACTCATGAATTTGCTCCGCTATGAGTCATGCCCAGTCAATGTCATAGCAAGCTAAGATGCTACCTACCAAAACAACTCGCTTCGATGTAAGCACATTATCTGTAAAAGTAGGTCAGATGTGAGATCTGATAATAGTCCACTAAAACTAAGTGGGGAAGGAGAGAGAAGCCTTCACAAGAGGCCCTGAATATGGAATGACCCAGGCAAGCTTTGGACCATGCTCGGTAATATGTCTAGCAACCCATCACAATAGCTCTGTTCGCTATATGGTATCCTTCGAAATCACAACTTGTAGAATCGTTCTCAATCGACTATAAAACTCAGCAATAGACCTTGGTACTTGGTACGTAGGACAAAATAGGATATGGTGGATCATCTGCTCTGATATGTTGACCCGCCATCCTCTCACTAAAACCACTCTTAATCTAGGGAGCTTGAGAGGTTTCTTCCCTTTGGGAAGATCTTGAAGTATGGTGGCTGCATAAGCTGCATAAAATTCCAGCACCATCACTGGAAAGTAACGATCAAGCTTAGCAGTCAACCAACTAAGCCCATATCGTGTCATAGCATCCTCAAGTCAGGGGACATGGCTTAGTCTAGTATTAATCAGTTCGAGCTTCTCATAAATAACTGTACGATCTTCCCTTACCCCTGTGGCTATAAGCCCTCATTATATATGGCCTCCATTCTCTTGATACCCCACCGGTGAGTTCTAGGATCCGGTGTGAAATGACCCCAAAAAGTGCCCAAAATATGCCTCGAAAGTGTCCAAAATTGTAAGTTCTAGGATCCGGTGTGCACTTGTAGTGCCCAAAATATGCGGACCAGTGTTATGTTTGCACAATTTCCTTATTTGGTCCAAGGCATTTGGGTCTTAGACCTCAGTCTTCCCATGTGTGAAATTACCTATACTTATCTATATTTTACCTTCATATCATACAAGACATTCCCCAATACTCTCTCAATCACTTAGACAGATATTTCACCCAAACATCAAGTGCCAAAACTCATTATGGATCTTAAGGATTTCACTCAAGATTCAAGTTTTCATTTCCAATCTTCATCAAGGATTCTCCAAAGTCAAGGTATGAGGGTTTCAACCATTAGGACCTTTCACCCATGGTGCCCAAGCTTCATTTTTTTTACCTAAACTACAAGTTTCTATGTTGATTTTACTTATGGGTTTTCTCTTATCAATTTGACTATGAACTATGTTGGGGTTTTTTAAAAGTGTGACTGTTTAAGCATGTTTTGAGCTATAAATCTTAGATCTATCTTAGGATTTTGTGAAAGGTTTTGATGTATATTGCATGACAGTATTACCAAGTGTTTATAGGTGGTTTTACATTAAGTTTTCTTATATGATTTCACTCTTTAATTGCACGGTTTTACACTAGTATTATACACCCGCCAAGTGTCTGATAAAATGTCTAGATTATGTTGAGTTTTTGAAGACCTAATGCATGGCATATGAGTTAAGTGACTATATGATTACAAAAGGATGGTATATTTGTGTTAATTTCATGAGAAGTATCTGTTGTGGTGTGAGTTGACCATAGCCGATTGAGAGGTGATGCCTCAATCACCTCGGATAAGGGTGGTAAGCCATCAACCAATTGAGGGGTTGATACCTCAATCACTTTCAGCAGAGGGTGGTTATATCCATCAACCAATTGAGGGGTTGATACCTCAATCACTTTCAGCAGAGGGTGGTTATATCCATCAACCAATTGAGGGGTTGGTACCTCAATTACCTCAGATGGGGGTGGTAAACCATCAACCAATTGAGGGGTTGGTATCTCAATCACTTCTGACAGAGGATGATTATGTATGTCAACCAATTGAGGGGTTTGTACCTCAATCACTTCTAAGGGGTAGTCTACCTTGGATTTCGAGTACTAAGTTTTCTTGTTCTATGATGATGGTCTCTTCCTTCAAATGTAATATATCTATTTAAGCATGTTTTACTTCAAGCGTTACTCACGCATGTCATATTGCTATATTCTCAATTATTGCCTATTTATGCATTTTGATTATGTTGCCTATCTATTATTGCATTGCATCCTACATACTTAGTACATTCAAACATACTAATACATACTCTATGCCTACATTATGTTAACATGTAGGGATCGAAGCTCCACTAGATCCTCATCCTCCTCCACGTGGTTAATACGATTTCTCTACAAAACAAGTTGGTGAGTCCTCAATTTCGGGGACAATGTTATGCTATGTATAAAGATTCTTTTTCCTTAATTATATGTTTACTATGACGGTGAGCCTGGTTGTTTGTCTTGGCCCCTGCTAAGTTCTATATTTAGAGGTGTTGTTGGAAAAGTTATGTAATGATGTTATAAGCTTGACTCTCTTTGACTCTTTTGATGTATTTTGATATAAAAGATATTCCTTAGCCCCGTATTCCCTTTTTACTACCTCTTATTATTATTTATTAGCTTCTACAACCTATGATGTGTAATGATATGTCAAATGATTTGATTGGGGACCCTTCGGGTTCCCCATTCGCTATGTCATGTCTAGGCCCTAGGCTTGGGTCCTGACAAACATGGTATCAGAGCACTTAGTTGTTAATGGTCCTCGATATCCAACACATGGCATTGATTAGAGTCTTATTCATGGTTGTGTTGTGCACTACAACTATGAGTAAGAGGTTGTGAGACATCTTAGAAAATGTTTCCCTTCTTCTTACTCTATGGCATGCTATAGAAGTTAAGGTAAGGTTTTCTTCCTAATGATTGTTCTTTGCTATGCTACATCATGCCTAACACAAAAGGAAGAAGAGATCGCTCAAACGAGGAACAATCGGCTAATGGAGAGCTCTGGGATGCTCTCACCTTGCTAGCTCAAGTTGTGGATAAGCAAGTCAATCAAGGGACCCAAGCCCCTCATGCTCCTACTCTGATATCTCTGATGAGGGACTTTATCAGGATGAACCCACCAAAGTTTAATGGGTCTAAAGTAGATGAAGACTCCCAAGAATTTATTGACGAGGTATACAAAGTGTTGTCTATCATAGGTGTGAGGTCAAAAGAGAAGATGAAGTTGGTGGCTTACCAACTCAAGGGGGTGGCTCAAATATGGTACACTCAAAGGAATGAAGAGAAGGGGAACAATAATGTGATTCTATGGGAGGAGTTTAAGGTGGCTTTCCTCAACCGGTTCTTTCCTCTTGAGCTTAGGGAAGCCAAAATAATGAAGTTCATGAGTTTGAAGCAAGCATCTATAAGTGTGAGGGAGTATGCCCTCAATTTCAACCAACTCTCCAAATATGGTCCCCCACTTGGTTTCTAACCTAAGGTCTAGAATGAACAAGTTTGTGATGAGTGTATTCGATATGGTGAATAAGGAGTGTCAGGCTGCTATGTTGAGTAGTGACATGGATTTGTCCAGCTTGATGACTTATGCCAAATAATTAGAGTGGAGAAATTAAGGAAGAGAAGAGGTCATGAGGCCAAGTGGGCCTATTTTGATTATAAGTTCCAAGGTCACAAGGGTAGCTGATTTCATCATGGCCAAAGGTCTTCTTATGCTCCTAATAAAAGATTTGCCAATGACAACCCAAGAGTCCAAGGTGATGGTGGTGTGGTGCCTAATGTTATGTGTCCAAAGTATGGTAGGGTTCATGGTGGCCCATACTTAAGGGATACCAATGCTTGTTTTGGTTGTGGGAAAGTAGGCCACAAAATGATTGATTGTCCATGAAATCACAACAAGTGTAGAGATGGCCATCCACGAGGCCGGGGTGCTAATACGGTTCCTTTAGGGAGAGGAGGTCAACATGATGGTGCCCCAAGGCACAATCAATTTTATGCTCTACAAGGGAGGCAAGGGGCATATGAAGTACTCGATATCGTCACCAGTATAGTAAAGGTGTTTGATTTTGATATGTATGCATTGATAGAACCGGGTGTGGTGGCGAATGCTTTGAGTAGGGTGTCTATGGGTAGCCTAGCTCATGTTGCAGTATAGTAAAGGTGTTTGATTTTGATATGTATGCATTGATAGAACCGGGTGCCACTCTTTCTTTTGATACTCCTCTTATTGCCAAAAAGTTTCATGTTGAACTCGAATTGTTATATAAGTCTTATGAGGTGTCTACTCCTATTTATGCATCTATTGTTGCTAGAAAGGTCAATAGAAATTGTCCTATTTGTATCTTTATATGGAGGATTTTGATGTTATTCTTGGGTTATATTGGTTGCATGCATATAATGCCTTTATTGATTGTAGAATCCATAGGGTCAAATTCAAATTCCCAAATGAACCCATCTTTCATGTGGGAGAGCCATGATGTGATGGTCAAGGATAGCTTTATCTCTTGCATTAAACCCTAAAAAGTAGATCTCTAAGGGGTGTCTATATCATCTTGTAAGGATTAGGAATGTTGAGTCCAAAGTCTTTCCCATAGGGTCGGTTCTGGTGATGAATGAGTTTCTTGATGTCTTAACTAATGACATTCTCAGTGTTCTTCCTGAAAGGGAAATATATAGATATCCTCCTCGATACTCAACTCATTTCTATTCCCCCTTGTCGTATGGCCCCAGCGGAGTTAAAGGAGTTGAAGGAACAATTGAACGATTTGTTGGAGAAGGATTTTATTAGGCCAAACCAATCTTTTGGGGTGCATAAATATTGTTTGTGAAGAAGAAGGATGGGTCACTTAGGATGTGTATTGACTACCAGCAACTTAATAGGGTCACCATCAAGAATAGATATCATCTTCAAAGAATTGATGATTTGTTTGACTAATTGCAAGGGGCTAGCCACTTCTCTAAGATTGATCTTCGATCCGAATATCGTCAAGTGAAGGTGAGGGAGTGTGACATTCCCAAGATGGCCTTTCAAACTTGATATAGGCATTGTGAATTTGTGGTTATGTCTTTTGGGTTGACCAATGCACCGGCCATCTTCATGGATCTAAGTGCACATGTAAAAGCCAAGATATAGGCATTATGAATTTATGGTTATGTCTTTTGGGTTGACCAATGCACCGGCCATCTTCATGGATCTAATGAATAGAGTCTTTAAACCCTACCTTGATTCCTTTGTTATAGTCTTCATTGATGATATTTTGATCTATTTACATAGTATGGAGGAGCATATGGGCTATTTAAGAATTGGCCTGCAAAGATTGAGGGATGAGAAATTGTATGCTAAATATGAAAAATGTGAATTTTGGTTGAAAGAGGTTGCCTTACTTAGTCATGTGGTGTCAGGTGGATCCTAAGAAACCGATGTGATTAGAAATTGGCCTAGACCACTGACCACGTTGGATATTAGGAGCTTCTTGGGCTTATCATGTTACTATTTGAGGTATTTGAATGGGTTCTCTTCCATTGCTTCTCCTATGACAAAATTGACTCAAAAGAAGGCTAAGTTTGAGTAGACCAATGAGTGTGAGAGGAGCTTCCAAACATTGAAAGATAAGCTTGTATTCGCTCCTATATTGTCACTACCAGATGGACTAGAGGGATTTGTTATGTATTGTGATGCTTCTAAAGTTTGGTTGGGTTGTGTGCTAATGCAAAATGGCAAGGTGATAGTCTATGCTTCTAC
>DF358508.1:161964-193433 GCA_000787875.1 Solanum virginianum
GCAGAGAATTTCATAATAAGTAAGACCCATGAGTAAATCAACTTTAAATCATGTAATTTTAGGAAAAATGAAGCTTGGGCATCATGGGTGAAAGGAACCCAAGAAAGAAACCCACTTATCTTAGCCTTTGGAGAATCCTTGAAGAAGATTGGATATGGAGACTTGAAGCTTGATGGAGAACCTTAAGATCTGGATGAGGGTTTTGGCATTTGAATTTTGAGAGAAATATAAGACTAAATGTTTGAGTTAGTATTGCGGAATGTCTTGGATGATATGATGGTGAAATAAGGCTAACTATAGGTATTTTCACATGTGGGAAGGCTTAGGCCCAAGACTTAAAAGTCTTGGACCAAACTAACAAAAGTGGACAGGAAAAACACCGAGGTGCATCGCGCCTATAACGCAAAAACCATTCTGGAAATCGTCACTTTGAAATATGAAATTGTGAATCGTTCACTCTAAAATCAGGGTTAGACCCTTTTCTCCCTGAACAAGAATATGAAGTCGGATTTCCAAAATAACGAATGGATTTTGAAATATATGGAAATTATGATTTTGAGCACTTCTGAAACATATTTTCTGGCACTTTTTGGGGTCGTTACAATATCTTTCCCTTGGGAACATTCATCCCCGAATGTCAAAGAAATGTATATGAGAAGAGTTATCATGAACAAATTAGCTCCAACAAGAATGCAACAATACATTTAAAATACCAGTTTCAAAACATCAGCATAAATGTCAAAAATCATCTTGAACTTGATAACATAAACATAGATGCATGCAAATAGCATAGGGGCTAAAACATAAGGCTTGGAATAATGAAAGGACTTGACATGTCATCATAAGATTTAATATAAATGAAAGAGATACGGATATTATTTCTCCATGCCCGCTCCCCGAGAGACACTTCGGCTTGACGAACCTCGCAAAGAGCCTTAACGAACACCACATCCTTAATAATCAACTTCCCTACCCATCCATCAAATATCTCCACTGGACCCTTCTCTTAGGCCAAATCCTCCACAACATCTACTATCTCACGAGTTCTATAGCACTAGAGTCATCACCACATCCTTTCAACCTAGAAGCATGAAAAACCGAACAAACCATAACCATATCCTTAGGTGATTCTAATCCTTAAGCAACCTTACCAACCTCCCTCTACATTCTACAAGGTCTCATAATCCTCAACTCAATTATCAACCTTAAACCCATCTAGTCCACTTAGTACCATAAACTGCCATCTTCCCCTTAGGAGACAACCTCCACTCTACCATCTCTTCACCCAAAACTTCCAATCCTAATAAGATGGAATCACGGCCTTGCTTAATCTAGACGTCTCCAACCAAAGAAGATTTGGGACCATCGAGAATACTACACCACCATGCTCAACTTCCTCCAACCTAACCCCCAATCTAGCCAACCGATAGACCTCTCTAATCACCCCTTTGCCACCATCCTCAACATATGCTGGGCTACCTAGAGCACCAACCACAACATTAGCCTTATCGGGAAAAATAATGCACACTTATATCATAATATGTAATGAATTTTAACCACCTTCTTGTTATCTTTTATTCACACTTATCATATTTAGCAAATAACCCCTCATCATCCAAGACATGCAATACTACCCCAAATGATTCACAAGCTCTAATTACATCAATGCACCACCACTAGAGACCACCACAAACATGTCATGGTAGGGTTTTAAGACCCTATTCATGAAACTTATAAACATAGTCGGTACATAAGATAACCAAACAACTCCACCAATACCCAAATGCTCACTCCTAGCCTAAAAAGACACCTAGAGACATCACCTACCCTCATCCTCACTTGGGGAAAAACTAGAACCACAAGTCAATCCTAAAGAAGTAACTAGCCCATTGTAGTTAACCAAATCAATTGTCCATCCTTAGCCATAACATTACAACCTTACAGGCACTACACTCATTGGAAGTACGATATTCATGTAGCCAAACCACCTCAAGACCTCCAATCCATCAAACAAAATTCAACTAAGATCACAAGATAAGATTTTATACAATAAGAACATGGAGCAACCCTTATAAGCCTTTCTAGCACCAATTGACCCACCTAACCAAATTTTACTAGCAACAAAGGAATAATGAAAGAAATACTGACTCCCGAAACCATCAAAGCATATAGAATAAAATCAAGGAAAACCTCTAACTTACCTGTAGCATCATCAAGCACCTCATCCCTTTCTTGACTTCTTTGAACAGAATGGAACCTATTTTGCCTAGAAGAATCCTTTTGGCCTTGAGAGCGACCATCTCTACCTTTGGTTTGAGCATGGGGACAATCAATAACCCGGTGACCCATTTCACCACATCCAAAGCAAGCACTAGAGTTCCTCCAACATGGGCCACCATGGGTTTTCCTATACATAGGGCACTTGGGCTTAGGCCCTCCACTATTACCACCTTGGTGTCTTGGGTTTATCATTAGCAATCCTTCCATTAAGAGCATTGGAAGACCCTTGGCATTGATATAACCAGCCATTCTTAGGACCGTGGAACTTACCATCAATACAGGCACTCTTGGCCTCTCCACTCCTCCTCTTCCTTAACTTTTTCCCTTCCAATTACTCGACATATGTCATCAAGTAGGACAAATCCATGTCTCTAATCAACAAAGCAGACTGGATTTCTTCATTCACCAAATCGAACACGCCAATCATGAACTTGTTCATTCTAGACCTTAGGTCGGTAACTAATTGTGAAGCATATTTAGAGAATTGATTGAACTTGAGGGCATACTCCCGTACACTCATAGATCCTTGTCTCAAGTTCATAAACTTCATCATCTTGGCCTCCCTAAGCTCAAGAAAGAAGAACAGATTAAGAAAGGCCACCTTGAACTCCTGCCATAGAACCACATTATTCACCCCCTTCTCCTTTTTCTATTATGTGAGCTATATTTTTGCCACCCCCTTGAGTTGGTAAGCCGCTAACTCCACCTTCTCTTCCAACCTCACCCCCATAATAGACAGCAACTTGTATACTTCATCAATGAAAGCTTGAGGGCCCTCATCCACCTTTGACCCATAGAATTCTGGTGGATTCATCATCATGAAGTATCTCACCCAAGATGCCAGAGTAGGAGCATGAGGGGCTTGGGCCCCTTGATTAGCTTGATTAGTCATAACTTGGACAAGCATGGTGGGAGCATCACGGAACCATTGGTCAGTTGCCCCTCAGGTATGCGGGCTCATCTCCATGAGTTAAGCATATCTTTAGAAAGCTCATAATCATCATAACGTCACTTGAATCATAAATCAACCAAGAGATTATCAAAACTTAAAGAATCCTTAAAAAGACATTTTATCAAACACTTGGCTGGTGTGTAATACTAGTGTAAAGTCATGCAATTCAAGAGTGAATCAAGCAATTAAATCCAATATTAAATGATCAATGAATACTTAGTAACACCCTCAAGCAATATAAATAAAAATCCTTCATCAAATCCAACAATAAATCTTAGATTCATAGCCCAAAACATACTAAAACAATCACAATTTCATAAACCCCAACATAGTGTGCAGAGAATTTCATAATAAATAAGACCCATGAGTAAATCAACTTTAAATCATGCAATTTTTAAGACAAAGGAAGCCTAGGCATCATGGGTGAAACAAAACCATGAAAGAAACCCACATACCTTAGCTTTAGAGAAGAACTTGATGAAGATTAGAGATCGAGACTTGAAGATTGAAGGAAAACCTTAAGATCCGAAAGAGGATTTGGCACTTGAATTTTGAAAGAAATATAAGACTAAGTGTTTGAGTGAGTATTGGAGAATGTCGTATATGATATGAAGGCAAAATATGGCTAAGTATAGGTATTTTCTTGTGTGGGAACACTTAGGCCAAAGACTTAAAAGTCTTGGACCAAGTAAAAACAATTGGATGGAAATAACACTGGGACGCGTCACGCCCCAGACGCGTAAACTTCACTGTTTTCATCAACTTGAAAAATCAAAATTGTGAATCGTTCGTTCTAAAATCGGGGTTAGACCCTTTTCCCCCTAAATTTGACCCCCTAAACAACAATATGAAGTCGGATTTTTGAAATAACACACGAATTTGAGATATATGGAAATTACAATTTCAGGCACTTCTGAGGCAGATTTTCGGGCACTTTTTGGGGTCATTACACCATAATTTAAATCTGTTCATATAATTTTGATCCCATATGATTTTCACTTTGCTAGTTTGTTTGTTGTGTCCCACAGGTGAAGAGTGGTAGGCCTCCATAGGAAAGCATCATAGCGAGGAAAGAAAGATCAAATGGTGAAACGATCACGGCGGACTAGGTCATTCAATGAAAATGGAATGGAAATTTGTCATATAAGATCATTTCATACTTGCAATTTAACATTTATCTTCATTTAAGTAATTTTTATAAAATGAGAGTCTTCCGAAAATAGCATCTCTATCTCCATGAGATTATGGTAAGGTTTGTGTACATTTTACCCTCACTAAATCTCACTTGTGAAATTCCACTCCGTATGTTGTTGTAATAAAAGTAGAATGTGTGACATAACTAGCTAGCAAACATAACTTTCTTGGCAAAAATGAAATATCGTGCCTCCAAAAGGACACCTAGTGCAAATTCCAAGAAATTGGAAGGCTTTTTCATTAAATTAGTAGGCCAAATATATAATGGATGCCAATAATAGTTTTTATATAGTGAAGACACATGACTTTTTGTTCATTGGATGGTTAACATAAAGTTGACGTCAAGTCAACTACTTTCTTTCTCTCAATTCATATGATTTTTTTCTTTTTAATTACTCTTAAAAAATTATATTTATTTTTGATTTTTTTATAATTTTACAAATATTTATGATTCATTTTAAATTTTATAATTTTTATTTTTTTAAAAAAATTATGTTAAATCAAATTATATCACATAAATTGAAATGGAAAAAATAGTCCACAAGCGATGTTCATAAGTCATTACACAAGACTTAAAACAGTAAAGCGCACCATGTAAATTTCCATGAAATCGCAAGTTGCAGTAGACAATAACAAAATGATCCCTTATTATTTATTTATTTTCTTGTAATAGATTCAAAATACTCTCCAAAATAATTTTTGTCCTATAAATTTGTCAAAGTGAGTACTTTTGGATTTCGTTGATTATTTACCTAACTTTGATTTTTTAATTTGAATTGAGGAACATTGAAAATTTTCAGAAGCTACAACATAAAAATTGTAGTAAACACAAAATATAGATTAAAAAATATATTGTGCAACATAATTGCGCATCAAAACTTGCACTAAATTCTTAAAATAGATTAAAAACTAGAGAAAAGACATAAAGTCATTGTTGAAGTTGTCTCGATTTTCAAAACGACACCTAGACTTTGTGGGCATCCTATTACCTCATAAAGCCACCATTGAAGCTATTCCTTTCATTTTCATTTCTGTCGTTGTCTCTTACTTTTCTTTGATCTTAAAGGAACAAAAGGTATTAAATATTTTTGTGAGGTAATAGGACGCCCACAAAGTTTAGGTGTCTTTCAGAAAAATAGGAACAACTTCAATGGTGACTTTATGTCCTTTGTCTAAAAACTACAAATTTTAAATTTCTAAATTTTTTATTCTTATCATTTCGATTAGATTTAACAATCAGAGTATGGTAAATATCTGATGAAGATCCAAAGTCCTCAATTTTGACAAACATAATACTTCAAGGACTATTTTACACATACTACAAAAGATTAGGGACCATAATTGTCAAATTCAGACACCATCTCCAACTACAAAATAAATACTAGACATGTAACTCAACTTTAATATAAGCTATCCAATTATTTTAGATTTTTAAAGTTATGGGAGTCAAATATGATTTACTTTTCTCATCATTAGTGCTACTTCTTCTAGCACTAAAATTAGAAGCAGGGGAGATTGTAATTTATTGGGGCCAAAATGGGAATGAAGGTACCTTGGCTAGTACTTGTGCAACAAATAACTATGCCATTGTTAACATTGCATTTCTTGTAACTTTTGGGAATGGGCAAACACCAGCGTTGAACTTAGCTGGTCATTGTAATCCTAATGTTGGTGGATGCACTAGGTTGAGCAATGACATTAGAGCATGTCAAAGTAGAGCATTAAAGTTATGCTTTCACTTGGTGGTGGTATTGGAAGTTATACTCTTTCTTCTGTTGTTGATGCTAGGTAAGGTTTTTACAAGTACTAGTCTTGTTGTACGTGCTCTATGCGTGATGAAAGTGTACCTCATTTGATAACAAACATTACATAGAAAAATTAAATCTAATTATGAACTTATACAAAGATAAATAATTCACTAATTTTGATAAATTATTTATTTATAAGCGTCATATGTATAGAGATTCTATCACTAATTAGAATCCATGGTAAATTAGAATTTTCCTCAACAACTCTAGGGTATTTTCTTGATTCAAATAAGGAAGAAGTAGAAGTGTACCAAATAAGGAAGATTTAGGAGTCTCTCCATGGCTAGAAGTCCTTATTTTATCACTTCTTTCCATATATTTTAAAAGTTAATATTATAAATATAATTAAATAATAATTTAAAGAAAAATGGTGAAAAGATTATTTTATCTAAAGAAGAGGTATTTTAATGAAAGACAAAATGTTCAAATAACATTTCTAAGGAATTGAAACGCCCCAAAAACACCCCGAAATTGTGCCTCGAAAATGCCCATAATAGTAATTTTAATATATCTCAAAATTCGTGCGTGATTTCGAAAATCCGACTTCATATTCTTGATCAGGGGAAAATTGAGTGGAAAATGCATATAATCTCGATTTTAGAGGACCCTTAGCTAAATATAATTTTTGCAAATTTATGATTTACAAAGAGGGTCCGCGCCCAGGCCGTGACGCGCCAGGGGCGCGGAGATGTACATTTTTTTTTTTCAGTTTTCTTCATTTCGGTCCAAGGCATTGGGGTCATAACCCCATGCCCAGTTATACATAAAAACACCTATACTTAGCCATTTTTCAATTCTATATCACTCAAGACCTTCTCAAAACCTTCTCTAACACTTAACCAAATATTTTATCCAAATTCAAGTGTTCCAAGGTTAATTTCGGATCTCAAGAACTCTATTCAAACTTCAGGTCTCCTTCACACTACATCAAGAAATTCCAAGTTTGAGGTATGTGGGTTTCAACCATTGGGTTCTTTCTGTAAGGGTAAAATAAACATTCACATAACGGAAGCACAATTTACAGGATCTAGACTTACATAATATTCTGTTGATGTAAAACGAAGTCAAGAAAACTTACCTTTCGAAGCTTCTCGACAACTTGATTTCTGTGAAAGGATCCAGGACCACAAACTTCTATAGCTTTCTGGTTCACTGACTCAACTAACAATTTGTGGGCAAGTTTTTCTCTTTTTCAGAATACTTTATTTTCTCCACTTTTCTTCCCCTATTTATTCTATTAGATATAGAGAAGAAGAAGATGGAAGACTAAGGAACCAAAACAGTTCTGGCCTATTATGGCCAAATTATGACCATTAACTTGGCTAACATTAATACTCATAACCTCTAAAATAGCCAAAACGTTTTTCCCTTATTGAATGTTCAATATTTCATTTTTTTTTTAAATAGATATTATATTTACCATAAAAAATGAAATATGTATGGAAGGTTATTTTAAACTCCTTCCAGCATATTCTTAGTATTCTCCTGAGTTGACCAATGAACGAGACGCTATAGGGACCATGAACTTATCAATAGAGGCTCTCCATTATGATAATAATTCGTAATTGAAATAACTATTATATCATAACAAATTACAAACCATTCCACTAAAAGTTTGTAACTGAACTCCTCAACTTAACTTTGAAATCCATCATCACATCTTAATTTAACTCCCCGTGTTAGAATTACCGACACCAATCAATAAATCAAATTTTCTAAAAATAATTTAATTTAATTTATTGACTAAGTCAATTCTTTACTACTCTACTTAAGTTATTTCATATGATGGATATTAAAATCCACCTGCAGGGTTGTCACATGAAAACTTATAAGTAACCGTAAAGGGGTGTCTTCAACTCGAGACCAAGACACAGTTCTATCAACTAACTATTATTTCACTGATGCAATTTGTCACTATCCAATGTACTAGGATTTTATCAACTCATTAAAAAAGTCTGACCTTTCAATAGATTAAAATAATAAATCAAATCACATAGATCATAATAATTATATCAAGATTAAGAGTATAAGTACATGCAATGAACTTGAACATAAATAAATTTCTCCAATTGGTCCGTTCAATACATATAAAATGTACTAGCACAAGAAGTCAAAGTTTAACCATTCCCATAATCAAGATCAAATTATATTTAATCTTGTGCTACAATCAATCAAGATGTTAGTCCTACTTCATCTTTGGTTGTGAACAATAATTATAACTTATATGAACTGCTAATTTTAATCTTCTGTGTATGAGTTAAAATACTCCATACACAAAATTATCTACTATATAATTAAAGGACAACATATGTACAAAATGATCTATTTAAATCAAGACTTTATTATAATAACACAAATAGTCTTTACAAGGGATTCAAATACCATAATACAATTACATGGTTAATACAATATCCCAACAATCCCCCACTTAGACTTATAACCATGCTGCAACTATTTTAACACCCATTTCTTCTACGTGATTAACAAAGACCTTTTGAGGTAAGCCTTTTGTAAATGGGTCCGCCAAATTATTCTTCGATTCAATCATGAAAACTCTCACATCACCCCTCTGAGTTATATCGCGAATCAAGTGATATTTTCTCTCAATGTGTTTACTTCTCTTGTGGCTACGTGGCTCCTTCGAGTTCGCAACTGCGCCACTGTTATCACAATAGAGTGTGATTGGCGCTTCCATTAAAGGGACTACTCCAAGCTCTTTTAGGAAGTTTCTGAGCCAAATAGCCTCCTTAGCCACCTCAGAGGCAGCCACATATTCACCTTCTATAGTGCAATTAGCAACATAATACTGCTTGATACTCCTCCATATCACTACTCCAACTCTCAAAGTAAACACATATCCCGAGGTTGATTTTCTTGAATTTCTATTTGACTAGAAATCTGAATCTGTATATCCAATAGGTACAAGATTTCCAAGATGAAAAACAAGCATGTAATCCCTAGTTCTTTTCAAATACTTGATTATATGCTTAACCATTGTCCAATCTTCTCCAGGATTAGATTGAAATTTGCTAACCATGCCTATAAAAAAATAGATATATGATCTAGTACATAACAAAACATACATGAGACTCCCTATAGCAGAAGCATAAGGGACTACCTTCATTCTCTCTATCTCATAAATCGTTTTGGGTGACTGATCCTTTGATAAAGTGATTCCATGTCTAAAAGGAAGAAATTTCTTTTTGGAATTTTGCATGTTAAACCTTGTAAGAATACATGTTAAACCTTGTAAGAATAGTGCTTGAGACAAGCCTAATATCCTTTGTGTACGATCTTGGATAAGCTTGACCCCAAGGATATGAGCTGCTTCTCCCAAGTCTTTCATATCAAAACGAGACGACAACCATTCTATGACCGAATTCAGTATGCTCACATTGTTTCCTATGAGCAAAATGTCATCCACATAAAGAATAAAAAATGCTACTCCATCTCCCTCCCACTTTTTATAAATGCATGATTTATTTTCAAGATGATCAAAACCAAAAGTTTTAATTGACTTGTCAAAACAAATATTCCATGCCCTAGACGCTTGTTTCAATCCATAAATGGATCTTTTAAGCTTACAAACCATGTGTTCATTTCCACTTTCTATGAAACCCTTTGGTTGTGCCATATAGATGCACTCATCAAGACTTTCATTCAAAAATGCTGCCTTGACATCCATTTGCCAGATCTCATAATTACGATGAGCAACTATTGATAAGAGAATTCTAATAGATTTAAGAATGGCTACCAATGAAAATGTTTCCTCATAATCAATTCCTTCTTTTTAAGTGAACCCTTTCGTAACAAGCCTAGCCTTATAAGTTTTCACCTTTCCATCAACAACTCTCTTTTTCTTGAAGATCCACTTACACCCAATAGGTTTACCACCCACAGGTAGTTCTACAAGATCCACGACTTGATTAGAGTACATAGACTCTATTTCAAATTTCATAGAAACAATCCACATTTCAACATCTATATCATGTAGTGCTTCGGCATAATTTAATAGTTCTGTATTAGGATCTTCAGGGATTCTATCATATGATTCTCCCAAGAGCAAAAGCCTGTATGATTTTCCCAAGAGCGTAAGCTTTTCAGGCTTTCTAATAACTCTCCCACTACACCGACTAGTGACTACAAGATTGGCTACTTCTTGAACTAAGGGTGGATCACTCTGAATGTCCTCCCAAATAGGTTCCCCCACAATGGTAGACTGCCTAACATTGCTCCCACTACTTTATGGTAGTGACACGTTAGGAGTTTGCTCGACTGCAGTTTTTGCACCACCTCTGCCGCAATTTGTTGCATATTGACATGTCTCCCACTATGTGGTCGTAATGGAATGTCAACAACAGATTATGGAACCCATTTTGTTGACTCATGAGTAGTTACTCTTGGGATAGTTCATGTAACACAAGTTTACTTCTAGGAACATGGTTCATTAAATAGTGCTATTCTAGAAACTTGGCATTTGTAGAAACAATCACCTTTTGTTCCTTAGGACAGTAAAATAAACCTCCTTTAGTGCCTTTTGGATATCTAATGAAAATACATACTTCTGTTCTAGATTCCAACTTATCTGTTTTATCTTTTAGCACATGTGCTGGACAGCCCCAAACCCGAATATGTCGTAGAATAGGCTTGGCCCATTCCATAATTCAAATGGGGTTAACGGAACAGATTTGGATAGAACCAAATTCAGAATGTAATTCGCAGTTTCCAGGGCATAATCCCAAAAGCTAAAGGATAAATCAGAATAACTCAACATTGATCTAACCATTTAAAAAAGAGTTCACACCATTTTGTTGAGGTTTTCCTGGGTAAATTATTGAGAAGTAATTCCCTATTCTGATAAGTATTGAATGAATTTAGCAGAAAGGTATTCACCACTATAATCAGATCGTAATGTTTGAATATGTTTACCATGTTGCTTTTCCATTTCAACCTTAAATTCTTTGAATTTGTCAATGCATTCAAATTTATGGTGCAACAAATAAACATATCCATATTTTGAGTAATCATCAATAAAGGTTACTGTCATGACCCAAGCCTAGGGCCTAGACGTGACCGGCAAATGGGGACCAAGAAGGAATCCCAAACAAGCCTCGTAGCATATCAGTACACATCCTTGGTTGCGGAAGCAAGTAAAGTGACAATAAGAGGTAAGCATAAACAAGGGGAAATGGGACTAAAAGTAAACTTTCATACCATAAACATCAAGAAACAAGAGAGTCATGGCTCATAGCATAGATACATAATATATCTAACAATACCTCTACTACATAGATAAGAGTGGGGACCAAGACAAACAACCACGCTAACCCTCATAGTCAATACATACGTAAGAGAAAGATAGTCTTAGAACATAGCATGAGATCATAAGTAACGTTCCCAAAATGGAGGACTCACCAATAAGATTGAGTGAAACTGTACTAGCCACTTGGGTGGAGAGGCTCAAACTGGGCTCCGATTCCTACATGGTAACATCATATAGGCATAGAGTATGCGTTAGTACGTTTGAATATACTAAGTATGTGGGATGCAATGCAACAAAAGATAGGCATCATAGTCAAAATGCATAAAGATTAGCAATAGATAACATAATAACAATATCACATGTATTATCAATGCTTAAGTAAATCATGTTTACATAGAACATAATATATGTACAAGAAGAGACTATTAAGCTATTGGTGGATCTCACACCTTACCACCCTTGGTGATTGAGGTACAAACCAAGCCAATAGGTTGGTGGATCATCGCACCCTACCACCCATGGTGCCAGAGTACAAACCCCCGATAGGTTGGTGGGTCGTTGCACCCTACCACCCGTGGTGCCAGAGTATAAACCCCCCGATAGGTTGGTAGATCATTGCACACTACCACCCATAGTGCCGGAATATAAACCCCCGATAGGTTAATGGATACAAACCCCCAACAAGGTTGATGGATAGTCGCACCCTACAACTGGTGGTGCCGGAGTACAAACCCCCTGATAGGTTATCAAGGTACAAACCTCTTGACTAGGTTACCCGACGCGCAATCCCCAAGTAGGGCATGGTCACATTCCAGCACTATATAGAGAATACCATATACAAATATTTATTTCATCATCATTTCTTCTTCATATAGTCATTCAACTCATAAGACATATATTGGACCTTCAATTCCTCAAGAAACCATAATCGGACATTTTATCAAACACTTTGAGGGTGTGTAGTGCTAGTGTAAAACCATGCAATTGAAGAGTGAAATCATGCTAGAAAATTCAATGTTAAACCTTCAAGAGATACTTGGTTACACCCTCAAGCAATATACATCAAAACCCTTTACCAAATCTTACCATAGATCCTAGACTCATAGCTCAAAACATAGTAAAACAATCACAATTTCATAAGCCCCAACATAGTGTGCAGTGAATTTCATAATAAGTAAGACCCATGAGTAAATCAACTTTAAATCATGCAATTTTATGAACAAAGAAGCTTGGGCATCATGGGGAAAGCAACCCATGAAAGAAACCCACATACCTTGACTTTTGGAGAATCTTGAAGAAGATTGGAGATGGAGACTTGAAGCTTGAGTGCAATCCTTAAGATGTAGAAAAATACATAGGTCTGCATCTAGTCCACAATGCAGACCTTTTGCGAAGGCAAGATTTACAAAGGTCCACATCTACTGCGCGTCGCGGTACTGTCGTAGATCGATTTTTCAATTCAAAAATTATGAAAAATGAAATTACTAATGGTTTGCTCTTAAATCGAGGTTAGATCCATTTCCCATTCAAAATGACCCCCTGAACAAGAATATGAAGTCGGATTTCTGAAGTAATGCATGGATTTTTAGATATATGGATTTACGATTTCGAGCACTTTCAAGGTACATTTTCGGGCACATTTTGGGGTTGTTACAATATCTCCCCCTTGGGAACATTCGTCCCTGTATGTCAAAGAAATATATATAAGAAGAGTAATCATGAACAAATCAGCCCCAACAAGAATGCAACAATGGAATCATGAAAGGACTTGACATGTTATCATAAGCTTGAATAGAATAAAAGAGGTACGAATATTGCTCCTCCATGTCCATTTTGGCTCCTCAAGAGATACTATCGACTTGACGATTCTCCCATTGGGCCTTGACAAACACTACACCCTCACAAATCAACCTTTACTCATATCCACCCAATCTCTCCACTGGATCATTTTATGGCCATCTCATCCCCCACAACGTACACAACCTCATGAGTCCTATAACACTCGAATCTCCAACACACCTCCTCAGTCCTAGAAACATGAAGAACTAGATGAACCATACCCTTATCCAAAGGCACTTCCTATTCTAATGCAACCTCACTAACCTTCCTCAATGCCCTATGAAGACTCACAAACTATGAATCTAACTCCCTCCTTACTAGGTTAAACCACACATCTCATGAGTGAAGCCTTCAATTAACCCTAAATCACCAATTTTTAAATCCAAGATCCCTTCTCCTCTAAGGCATGTGATTTTTGACGACCTTAGGCTGCTTCATCCTTTCCTAATCAACCTCACCTTCTTCATGTCCTCCATAATTAGATTCAGACCCAACAAGGTCATCTCTCCCACTTCAAACCACCCAACCGGTGATCTACAACACCTACCATAGAGAGCCTCAAAAGGAGCCTTACCGATGCTAGAATGATAGCTATTGTTATAGGCAAACACAATCAATGGAAGATGATCATCCCAACTACTCAACACCTACCATAGAGAGCCTCAAGGAAGCCATTCTGATGCTAGAATGATAGCTATTGTTATAGGCAACCCAATCCAAGGAAGATGACCATCCCAATTACTCTTAAGATCTAATACACAAGCCCTAAGCATATCCTCAAGTGTTCTCACCAACACATGAATGTACAATTTAGCATACTCTTCGGCACCATAAGTAGTCTTAACTGGTAGAAAATGAGCCAATTTCATCATCCTATCAACCATAACCTAAAAGTAATCAAAACCCTTTCTAGTCTTGGGCAACCCAACCTCAAAAATCCATATTAATCACCTCCCACTTCCAAGCAGGAATCTCTATGTCTTGGGTTAGGCCACCTGACCTTTGACGTTTGGCTCTAACTTGTTAACAACCATGAAAACCAGAAACAAATTTGGTAATGCCCTTCTTCATGTATCCCTACCAATACACATCCTCAATCTTCTATATATTTGGTAGAACCTGGGTGAATATAATAAGAAGAATTATGAGCTTTATCAAGGATCTTTCCTACCAAGCCGTCAACACAAGGTACACACAACCTACCCTGGTACCTAAGGGCACCATCTCCCCCTTGTGAGAAAACCTCCACCTTGCCCTCTTTCACCAAGGCCTTCCGTTCTATCAAGGAGGGATCAAGATCTTGCTTTGCTCTTACCTCATCAACCAGTGAAGATTTAGAACCATCAACAACAATAACACCGTCATTGTCAACCTTTTTCAACCTAACCCCCAACCAAGCCAACCGTGCACCTCCCTAGCCACCTCTTTATTACCACCATCACCATGAGCTAGGCTACCCATAGGCACCCTACTCAAAGCATCCGCCACAACATTAGTCTTACCGGGATAATAATGCACACTCATAGCATAATCCTTAAGAAGTTCTAACCACCTTTTTTGTCTCAAGATAAGATCCCTTTGGGTGAACACATATTAGAAACTCTAGTGGACGGTAAATACATTAACATGCACCTGTACAACCAATGATGTCAAATTTTCAAGCGAAAGCCCCGACGGCCAATTCAAGGTCATAGATAAGATAATCCTTCTCATGTATCTCAAATTATCTAAAAGCATAAACTTACACCTTACCATCTTGCATTAACACACAACCCAAACCAATCTGAGCGACATCATACTACACAACAAACCCTTCCACCCCATCTGGTGAGGACAAGATAGGAGCGTAGATGACTTATCCTTCCTTTGGGTCAACTTAGTCATGGGAGAAGCAATAGAAGAGAACCCATTCACAAACCTCCGGTGGTAACCCGCTAAGCCCAAGAAACTCCTAATATCCAAGGGAGTCTAAGGTCTAGGCCAATTTCTATTAACATACATCTCCTTAAGGTGAATCTTAATACCATCCTCCGACGCCACCTGACCTAGGGAGGTAACCTCTTTTAACCATATTTCACACTTCACATACTTAGGATATAACTCCCCTTACCCCAAGATTTGTAACACTACCCCCAAATGGTTCACACGTTCTAAATAAATCCATACTTCATCACTAAAGACCACCACGAGCATAATAAGGTTGGGACTAAAGTCCCTATTCATGAAACTCGTAAACATAGCCGGTGCATAAGCCAACAAATAACTCCAAAATATTCAAAAGGATCACTCCTAACCCGAAAGACACTTTGGAATATCACCTACACTCATCATCACTTGGGAACAAAACCCGAACTAAAGATCAAGCTTAGAGAAGTGACTAACCCATTATAGTTGACCAAATAGATCGACCATTCTTAAACATTATATTACGATCTTAAGGGTTCTACAATCAAAGGAGACACAATATGCAAGTAGCGGAACCACCTCAAGACCCCCAATCTAACAAACTAAGTTCAACCGAAAATCACAAGACAAGACCCTATGCAATAAGAATATAGGGGCAACCCTTAGAGATCAATTATGCCTTAAGACAAGAAATAGACTTACCCCTTTACATCCACCTTACAAGTCCCCACTCAAGGACAGATTCAATAGAAAATTGGAATTTAACTCTACAGGCACTACATCAAGGGAGACACAATATGTATGCAACTAATCTACCCTAAGCATAACATCAAGGACCACCACAACAAATCAAACACGTCGCAAGGCAATACCTTATGCAATATGAACATGGAGCAACACCTATGGACTGTCAAACAACAATAGACTCACAAAAGAAATAGACACCAAAGAGAGTTTGGGACACACATGAAACTCACTAGTAGCCAAAAGAATAATAAAAGAAATAGTGGCTCATCCGGGCCCATCAATGCAAACACATCAAAGCCAAAAAAAGTTTCAACATTACCAGTAGCAACATCGGGCACCTCATCCCCTCCTTGAGCCTCTTGATCAACATCACCACCTTTACTCTTGTATTGACCATATGGGCAATTCAAAATTCTATGGCCTATCCCACCACACCCCAAGCATACACCCGGGTTCCTCCAACATGGGCCACCATAGTCCTTCCTACATACAGGGCACTTGGGATTAGTCACCCTACCGTTACCTTCTTTGCCCTTATTGCATTTACGAGGGCAATCCTTTACCTTATGACCTAACTCTCCACAACTATAACAAGCATCGGTACCCCTCAAGCATAGGCTATCATGGCGCGTATAACATTTTGGGCACCTAACATAAGGCAACACATCATATCACAACTTCTACATTTGGAACTTTGGAACTTACCCCTAACACGGGCCCTCTTGGCCTTGTTACCCCTCCTTTTACCATTAGACGTATTAGGGGAACCCACTTGTTGACCGAGGTGAGTTGCCAAGTTTGCTGCCGCTATGCCCACTTCCCATAGAGCATTACAAATTTTTGGATTAATCACATCACCATCCTGAGTAGCTTGAGACATATCCTGTAATGTAATGGTTAGGGATTAGAAATAGTCCCTAGGGAACCTAACTCTATCGTACGACATAGATCATGACGAAGTGAAATATTTCCTAGAACACTTCATAGCCTCTTATTCATAGTTATGGCGCATTTCACAACCATGAATAAGACTTTAATTGACGCGGTGTGTTGGACGCCAAGGATCTAACAACCTAGTCCTCTGATACCATATTTGTCACAACCCAAGCCTAGGGCATAGACATGACTGGTGATCGGGGAACCCGAAGGAACCCCAAACCAGCCTCATAGCATATCATTACACATCCTTGGTTGCGGAAGCAAGTTGACAAGAAGAGGTAAGCATAAACAAGGGAAAATGGGACTAAGGGTAAATTTCCATAACATAAACATCAAGAAACAAGAGAGTCATGGATCATAGTAAAAATACATAGCATATCCAATAACACCTCTACTATATTGATAAGAGCAGGAGGCCAAGACAAGCAACCGAGCTCACCCTCATAGTCAATACAGAAGTAAGTGGAAGATAGTCTTAGAACATAGCATGAGATCATTAGCAACATCCCCTGAATGGAGGACTCACCAACAAGCTTGAGTGAAATCTTACTAGCCACGTGGCTGGAGAGGCTCAAGTGGGGCTCCGGTTCCTACATGGTAACATCATGCAGGCATAGAGTATGTGTTAGTATGCTTGAATGTACTAAATATATGAGATGCAATGCAACAAAAGATATGCATCATAGTCAAAATGCATAGAGATAAACAATAGATAGTATAGTAACAATATGGCATGTATGATCAATGCTTAAGTAATTCATGCTTACATAGAACATAATATATGTGTAAGAAGAGACCATTAAGCTATTGGTGGATCATCACACCCTACCACCTATGGTGGTTGAGGTACAAACACCATCAAAAGGTTGGTGGATCGTCGCACCCTACTACCCATGGTGCCGGAGTACAAACCCACTGATAGGTTGTTGGATCGTCACACCCTACCACCCGTGCTACCAGAGTACAAACCCCCTATTAGGTTGATGGGTACAAAACCCCAACAAGATTTATGGATAGTCGCACCCTACCACCCGTGGTGTCGAAGTACAAACCCCCCATAGGTTATCAAGGTACGAACCCCTTGACAAGGTTACCCGGCGCGCAACCTCCGAGTAGGGCATGGTCACATTCCAACACTATGTAGAGAATACCATATACATACATTCATTTCATCATTATTTCATCATCATTGTCATGACCCAACCCCATGAGCCATAACTAGTACCCGGATCGAGCACCCAAACGTGATCACAAAGTCGGATTACAAACTGATGACTTATTTTTACAAAAATTTTGGCAGAGTTTCCTTTGTTTTTATATACTATCCCAAATAATGTTATAATCAGAAAATCCCAACAGAACATAATATATATACATACGGGTCGGCAAGGCCACCACGGCGGGTAAACCTGCTCAACATACATATCATATATGTCTAGTCATACAAACTGGGCACAAACCACATACACAAGCATCCACATACCTTTAAACATACAACCAGAATCATAGGATGGGACGAGGCCTCGCCGTACACTCGAATAAATATATATGCAGAATAATAAACAAGTGTTTGTACCAAACGTAGGCTCCGAAGCAAGGGGAGCTCTTCAGACAGCAAGTGGGGGTCCTAAGCTGGTGGGTCACTAACCTGTACGTCGGTACCTGCAGGCATGAAATGCAGCCCCCCAAAGCAAGGGGGTTAGTACAGGAATATGTATCGAGCATGTAAAGCAAAATGTACAAAATATAAATTAGAGTAATAATCCAAAATAAAAGCATGGAAGTCAAATGCATAACCAAAATATAAAAATGCTTGTTTTCAAAATACCAAATTATGCCTAACGCATAGGAACAATGGCGACCTCCAAAACTTGCGCCATACCACAGCATAACACCAGAAGGTTTAGATTTCCAAAAAATCTTCATCACAAATCACAAAAGGGCATAATGCCAAACATATCAAAAGCCTAGCACCTTATAACCCTAATCTAAGTAAAGCCCGGCCCTTGGGCAAGCCGGCCCGCCGAACACAGCATAACACCAGAATACATATATATATCATAATGTGCACAATAACAACCAACCCAGAAACCGGTGAACGATACCATAGGGGGCACGAGCAGAGTCGTGAGTAACCAAATGCATAAAATTATTATCAAAAATCCAAAGATCAGTAAAACAGTCATAACTGAAGCTGGAACAATAATTATTACAAATTCTTTCAAAACTTATCAATTTTTTCCTATTCTTGCAATTTACAAACTTCAGAGACATAGGAGTCAAAAATATGATGAATTATCATAGGATTAGATTCTTTTAAAGTTGACCAAATTTCACATACACTTTCCAACTTGTGAATTCCAAGGACACAAGAATTAAAATTGAGACATATTAACAAAAAATATCAAAGAAAAAATATGGACTATATTTATGCCTGGATTGCAAAAATAGAGTTTTTGTCGAGGCGCGTATCACGACCTCTTTTTAACTAGGGCATGCCAAAAAGACAAGGAGCTTTACATACCTCAACACTTCTCCAACTAATCCAAATGAAAACCAACTTCAATTTTTACTTCGGGGTGTCCAACGTCTACAAACAAGTCACAATAATACCAAACCATTAGGTAAAGGCTTCTTGGGTGTTAAATTCCAAATTTTCCCCTAATTCCATAAAAATTTCGGCAGCACTTGCCCTTAAAGATAGGCTGCCCCGAGAATCAACTGAGCTCAATCAACAACAACAACAGTCCCACAATATCAACAACCAACTCAAGCAACCTAATAACACTAAAAGAATAAGGAATTTCAATTTTCCCCTGCCCAAACCCAAGAGCTTTGTTCTTGGTGTTGTATTTATTTTTTTCCTTGTTTTGGCTAAGTGTAATTGATAAGGAAAGAGATAATAATCTTACTCCCACATGTAAATATATAAATATAAGACTTGGTCCTACACATGGTCCACCCACACCTACTTGGTCCAGTTAGAAAGAAACACTTTCACCACTCAAGTTCTTTAAGCCCCCAACTTAGAAAAATTTCACTTTTGGTCCCAAACTTTTCCTAATCGATCCAATTAAGGACATACGGGGTCTAATATCCTCCCTCCTAGAACATTCATCCTTGAATGTTAAACCAACCTTACAAGTCTTAGAAATAATTTAGGAGGAGTTTTCTTTCAACTATCACAACAATGCATACAATGCTCAAAAATTTACTTATCAAGTAACAAGGTCTAGCGAAGGATTGAATTACCTGCAGGTATTGAAAATAAGTGAGGATATTTTTTCTTCATCTGCTCTTCTACTTTTCAGGTCTTCTTCTCTCAGTTTTCTGCATATGATTTCTGTTGGTTTTGAGCTGCTAACAACCGTTCCCGAATGAGTTTCACCTTTTCTACTACATGTTCGATCACCTCCAGGCCAATTAACTCAGTTTCCCTAACTTCGAACTAGCTGATTGGTGATCTATACTTCCTGCCATATAATACCTCATATGGTTCCATCTGAATGCCAAAAAGATAGTCGTTATTTCTAGCTTATATACATGGTATAAGACTAACTGATTTATTAACTAACTGGCTAACTAACTTGATTAGTTAACTTAATAGCTACGTTATTTATTCCCCAATACTCTCCCTCAAGCTAGGCACTTCAAAGGTGTTTAGGATGCCTAGCTTGCATCTTAAGAGCTCATGTTGACTCCTAGGTAGGGCCTTTGCAAACATGTCAGTAGGTTAATCCTTAGTTGCAATATATTCAATTGAAACAAGTCCTTGAATGATCTTCTTTCGAATGAAATAACAGTCTATTTCTATATGCTTTGTTCTTTCATGATTCACTAGGTTGGCTGCTATCTACATAACAGCTTTGCTATCACTGAAGACACATATAGGAAGAGTTGTTTCAACATACAACTCCTTCATTAAGCTAACAATCCACACCAACTCTGCTACTACAGCTGCTAGACTTCTGTACTCAGCTTTAGCTGAGCTTCTTGAGATTGTAGTCTACTTTTTAGACTTCTAGATGATAAGTGAATCTCTAAGTTTTACTACATAATTAATTACAGACCTCCTGGCACACAGACATACACTACACTTATCTACTGCACTAGCTATAGTCTCTTGACTTAGAACTCAACATTTTGTCTAACACTCCAACTGATGGATGTCCAAACCTCTTATGCCACAGCTCCACTTCATTGAGACTCTTGGACTTGTCTTCATCTTTCACAACAAGTAAACAATCATCAGTTGTATGTCCACCTCTTGTCACTCCAGAGAACATATACAGCCCATTCATCTCTTTACCAATCTCCCTCACCTTTCCATTTGAGAGATCCTGAGAGACACAAAAATCAGGAAAGAAATTTACGGAGCACTCCAACTCTCTTGTGATTTTTGAGACAGACATAAGGTTATATTTAAATTCAGGTAGATAGAGCACATTAGACAGAGTGCTTCTTGTAGAAATTGTACTAGAACCAACATGTGTAACTGCAGTTTCACCTCCTGTAGGTAAATGTACTTTCCTTGTACTATCAGGCTTACTAATTGTTGCTTTATCTAGAAGGTCTACATCAGCAACCATATGATTAGTAGCACCAGTGCCAATTATCCACTCTTGGATCTTTTTAAAAGCTCCATGAAACTAATTACCTGATAGACTTGCAGATGTGAGCAAGTACAGACCTGACTATTTTCATCTTAACTACAGGTGAGAAAGTTTCTTGGTAATCAATACCGTCTGTTACTTCAGACATCCTGCTTAGATAGGTTTGATATTTAGGTGCTAGATGATCATACTTTATCTAATTGGCCATAGGATATGTAATTCCATCTTTGATACTTAATGGCACAGTCTTTCAACCATAATGGAGGATTTCTACCTCTACTGGACCTTCTAACTTCAGTAACCATAGGTACCACTTCATTAGACACTTGTTTGAGTTATACAAGTCTCAAGTGGATCTTCAGTTATCTCATTAGAAACATATTCTATGACTTGTTCTGTGGAAGGTCTTGTATGACCCTCAGGTAGTTCAGTAGGTTGTATTACATGATCAATTATGGTTTGTCTTCCATAATTAGTATCAAATAGACCATAAGTATTAGCAGGAAATAACATACTTTTGTCACCACTCTTACTGACCTTGAAAGGAAACACATTTCCTTTAAACATAACATCTCTACTGATGAACAACTTCCTTTTCTCTAAGTCATACAACATATATCCTTTTTGAGTAATTGAGGACCCTATATGAACTGACATTCTTGACCTAGACTTTACTTTGTCAAGTTCATGAACTGTCTTTGCATAACACAAACACCCAATTACTCTTACATGTGTAGCAAATGGTTGTTTGTTATAAAGCTTCTCATAAGGTGCCTTGTGTTTTAACACTAAACTAGGCAACCTGTTTATTAGACATACAACAACCAACACACACAGACCCTAGAATTGAATAGGTAACTCAGCTTGAAACCTTACAGCTCTAGTAACCTTTAGTATGTGTCTATGTTTCCTCTCAGCAACACCATTTTGCTGGGGTATGTAAGAACAACTTGTCTGATGCACTATTCTAAGATACTATCAGACCTTATTACTTTTAAGTATTTTACCAAACTGAGTATGCACATAATTGAGAAACTGTTTGATAACCACACACACCTCAGACTTCAACTTTAGTAAGTAAATCCAAGTCATCCTTGAAACAAATGATCTACTATAGTAATGAAGTACTTATTACCATCAAAAGTGCATGCTTATATGGACCCCAAACATCCATATATACTAATTCAAAGCAATCAGAGGCTTTGATACAACTTGTAGGAAATGAACTTCTAGCTTGTTTTGCACACGAACATATAGTAAACTTATCTACTGCACTAGCTATAGTCTCAGACTTAGAACTCAATATTTTGTTTAACACTCTAACTGATGGATGTCCAAACCTCTTATGCCACATCTCCACTTCATTGAGACTTTTGGACTTGTCTTCATCGTTCACAGCAAGTAAACAACCATCACTTGTATGTCCATCTCTTGTCACTCCAGAGAACATATACAACCCATTCACCTCTTTACCAATCTCCCTCAACCTTCCATTTGAAAGATCCTGAAAGACACAGAAATCAGGAAAGAAATTTACTGAGCACCCCTACCCTCTTGTGACTTTTGAGTCAGAAATAAGGTTATATTTAAAATCAGGTAGATAGAGCACATTAGACAGAGTGCTTTTTGTAGAAATTGTACTAGATCCAACATTTGTAACTGTAGCTTCACCTCTTATAGGTAAATGTACTTTCCTTGTACTATCAGGCTTACTAATTGTTGCTTTATCTAGAAGTTGTATATCAACTACCATATGATTAGTAGCACCGGTGTCAATTATCCACTCTTGGATCTTTTTAGCTAAAAAAAAGCTCCACAGAACTCATTACCTGATAGACTTGCAAATGTTGTTATATCAGGCTTGACCCCTACATTTCCTTCAACTTTTAGAAGTACTAAGATCTGATTATACTGTTTCTTTGTGAAAGGATAAGGCCCCATCTCATGTTGTACTTGGCTAGTGCCTGATTCACTATAACCAGACTCCAGCACACCTTTTAACCCTTTCTCAA
The DNA here is from genome assembly GCA_000787875.1 of Solanum virginianum. Taxonomy (NCBI): domain Eukaryota; kingdom Viridiplantae; phylum Streptophyta; class Magnoliopsida; order Solanales; family Solanaceae; genus Solanum; species Solanum virginianum. The sequence goes on from DF358508.1 coordinate 185,517, forward strand.
GCTCTTAAAAGTGATTGTCTGCCACCATATTATGAGCACTTGCCCCAGAACCATATCCAGAAGTAAGTCCCTTCTTTTTGAACTTGTAATCTGCAGGATAGCCTATCAAGTCAGCGCAATTAGCTGTGAGTGTAGTTGCATTTTCTCCATTCTTCAGGAGACTCAAAATTTGGTTGTACGGCTCTTTGGTAAAGGGATAGAAGCCCACTTCAGCCTGTTTATTCCCAAACCCAACACTGTGCTTCAGCCTGAGATCCTGCTTAGTTAGACGTGATATATAGAAGCCCACTCCAGCCTGTTTATTCCTAAACCCAACACTGTGCTTTAGCCTTGGCCCAAACTCTTCAATCATCATATTACATGCATTGGCCTTGACATCAGACTGACCAGGATGTGGAACAGAATAACCGAAAACCATATTATGAGCACTAACAGTAGGATATCCTACCAACTTGTAGCATACCTCTTTTGTGTGTCCTTTTATCTTGTAAAACTCACACACCACATTGTAGTTTTTCTTAAATTTAGAAGGTCCTCCTCTAGCATAAAAGGCCATACCAGGATTATTATTCTCACTTACTACAGAACTTGCTTCTCTGGGCAGCCGACATCTCTACTGATAGGTCCTCCTCTAGCATAAAAGGCCATACCAGGATTATTATTCTCACTTACTACAGAACTTGCTTCTCTGGGCAGCCGGGGTCTTTCTTGGAGGTATCTCTGAAAATAACACATTTGGTTAGAAAGGGACAACCTAATACACAGCTCTACCGCACGATCTAATGTTGATGTTCGTGGACGTGATTTAATACATAGCTCTACCGCACGATCTAAGATCAGAAAGAAGAATAATATCCTAAATGTCCTGTAGCCTCCTGTTTATAGATATGGTGCACACCACACCGATAAACAAGACTCTACTAGACACGGTCTGTGGACACTCCAAGAATGAACTGCTCTGATACCATTTTTGTCACGACCCAACCCCATGGGCCGTAACTAGTACCCAGATTGGGCACCCAAATGAGATCACAAAGTTGGATTACAAATTGATGACTTATTTTTACAAAGATTTCGGTAGAGTTTCCTTTGTTTTTATATACTACCCTAAATAATGCTGCAATTAGAAAATCCCAAAAGAATATTATATATATACATACGGGCCGACAAAGCCACCACAGCAGGTAAACCCGCTCAACATATGCATTATACATGTCTAGTCATACAAACTGGGCACAACCCATATACACAAGCATCCACAGACCTCTAAACATACAAACAGAATCATAGGATGGGACAAGGCCCCGCCATACCCTCGAATAAACATATATGCAAAATAATAAATAAGTGTACGTACCAAACGTAGGCTCCGAAGCAAGGGGAGCTCTTCAGACAGCAAGTGGGGGTCCTAAGCTGGTGGGTCACTAATCTATATGTTGGTACCTGCGGGTATAAAACGTAGCCCCCTTGAAGCAAAGGGGTCAGTACAGGAATACGTACCGAGCATGTAAAGCAAAATGTATAGAATATAAATTAGAGTAATAATCCAAAACTAAAGTATGGAAGTCAAATGCATAACCAAAACATAAAAATGCTTGTTTTCAAAATACCAAATTATGCCACACGCACAGGAATGATGACGACCTTCAAAACTTGCGCCATACCACAGCATAACACCAGAAGGTTGAAATCTCCGAAAAATCTCCATCATAAATCACAAAAGGGCATAATGCCAAATATATCAAAAGCCCAACACCTTATAACCCCAATCTAAGGAGAGCCCGGCCCTTGGGCAAGCCGACCCGCCGAATACAGCATAACACCAAAATACATATATATATCATAATGTGCACAACAACAATCGGCCCGGGAACTGGTGAATGATACCATAGGGCACGAGCAGAGTCGTGAGTAACCAAATGCATAAAATCATTATCAAAAATTTAAAGATCAATAAAACAGTCATGACTGAAGCAGGAATAATAATTATTACAAATTCTTTCAAAACTTATCAAATTTTACATATTCTTGCAATTTACAAAATTCAGAGACATAGGAGTCAAGAATATGACGAATTATCATAGGAATAGATTCTTTTAAAGTTGACCAAATTTCACATACTCTTTCCAACTTGTGAATTCCAAGGACGCAAGAATGAAAATTGAGACATATTAACAAAAAATATCAAGGAACAAATACGTACTATATTCATGCCTGGATTGCAAAAATAGAGTTTTTGTCGAGGCTCGTATCATGGCCTATTTTTAACTAGGGCATGCCAAAAAGATAAGGTGCTTTACATACCTCAACACTTCTCCAACTAATGCAAATGTAAACCAGCTCCAATTTTTGCTTCGGGGTGTCCAACGTCTACAAACAAGTCATAACAATACCAAACCATTAGCTAAAGGCTTCTTGGGTGTTAAATTCCAAATTTCCCCTTAATTCCATAAAAATTTCGGCAGCACTTCCCCTTAAAAATAAGCTGCCCTGAGAATCCCACAACATCAACAACCAACTCAAGCAACATAATAACAATAAAAGTGCCATATGTCATCATGTACAATATTCCAAGAATTTCGGCCATCACACTATCTATACATATAGATAATTTCCAATACTTTCTTCACCTTTCAATTGCCATGTCATGCTAATTAAACATAAATTCATAGTTCCAATACAATATAACACTATATACATACATAGACCAAGTTCGGCCCCCAACCTTATCTTAACTAACTCACTTTCAACAAGCTATATTTCATGAGTTACCTTCAATTTAACATACAACAACATACATATTACCTTAATAATACATAAAACAACATTAAATCTCACCTTACCACTTCAACTCCTTAATTGAGCTAAAGTTGCCAAAGTTGAAGAAAGAAGTGTTTTCTTGCTCAAACCACACTTCCACAACACTTAGGGGCCTCAATATAGTAGATTAACACCAACAATTAATTTGTAGAATGAAAAATAAGGAATTTCAATTTTCCCCTGCCCAAACCCAAGAAGGTTCTTGGTGTTCTATTTTTTTTTCTTGTCTTGGCTAACTGTAATTGATAAGGAAAGAAATAATGATCTTACTCCCATATGTAAATATATAAATATAAGACTTGGTCCTACACATGGTCCACCCACACCCACTTGGTCCAATTAGAAAGAAACATTTTCACCATTCAAGTTCTTTAAGCCCCCAACTTAGAAAAATTCCACTTTTGGTCCCAAAATTTTCCTAATCGATCCAATTAAGGACATATAGGGTCTAACAATCATATAGTTATTCAACTCATAAGATATGCATTACATCTTTAATTCCATAAGAAGCCAGAACCGGACATTTTATCAAACACTTAGGGGTGTGTAGTATGTAGTGCTAGTGTAAAACCATGCAATTCAAGAGTACAATAATGGTAGAAAACTCAATGTACAACCTTCAATAGATACTTGGTAACACCCTCAAGTAATATAAAGCAAAATCCTTGATCAAATCTCACTATAGATCTTAGATTCATATCTTAAAATATAGTAAAACAATCACAATTTCATAAGCCCCAACATAGTATGTGGTGAATTTCATAATAAGTAAGACCCATGAGTAAATCAACTTTCAATCATGCAATTTTAAGAACAAGGAAGCTTGGGGATCATGGATGAAAGGAACCTATGAAAGTAACCCATATACCTTGACTTTTGGAGAATCCTTGAAGAAGATTGGAGATGGAGACTTAAAGCTTGAGTGCAATCCTTAAGATCTGGAAAGGGTTTTGAAACTTGAGTTTAGGAGTAAAATATTTGGCTAAGTTTTTGAATTAGTATTGGGAAAATTTTAAAATAATATGAGGTTAAAAAATGGCTAAGTATAAGTATTTTCATGTTTGGGAACACTTAGGCCCAAGACCCAAAAGTCTTGGACCGACACAAAAATCACTGGCAGCAAAATACACAGGTCTGCGTTTGGTTCGCACGCGGACCTGTGTGAAGGCAAGGTTTACACAGGTCCGCATTTGCTGCACATCGCGGTACCATCACGAATTGATTTTGGAATTCAAAAATTATGAAAAATGAAATTGCTAATCGTTTGCTCTTATATCGGGGTTAGACCTATTTTCCACTCAAAATGAACCCCTGAACAAGAATATGATGTTGGATTTCCAAAATAATGCACGGATTTTGAGATATATGGAAATTATGATTTAGGCACTTTTGAGGTACATTTTGGAGCACTTTTTGGGGTCCTTATAGTTACGAAATATCAAAACCACCTCGTTCTTGTATATTCATTAGACCACACAAATCAAAGTAAATTAATTCATAGGTTGGTAGTGCCTCCATTCCCTCTAGAAGGGAAAGTTCTCTTCATCATTTTACCTTCTAAACAAGATTCACAGGTTGGTAGTGCCTCCATTTTCAATGAACTCAAAGGTCTGCTAGAAACCAAACGTGAAATTTGATTAATATTAATATGACAGAGACGTAAATGCCATAAGTAAGTAGGACTCAATCTAGGAATACACCTTCTTTTGTTGGAAACATCAATATTATTTAGTTCATTATATTGTGCATGGTATGGGAAATTTCACACATAAATAAATCATGCATTCTTGGAGCACTATGGAGAAAAAGGTTATTACTTAATAGTAGCACAATTATTATTAAAGAAAATTGAATAATCAGCATCTATTATTTTTGAAATTGAAATTAAGTTCCTCCTTAACGAACATACATAAAGGACATTATTCAAAATAAGAATCCTCGAAGGACTGAAAGAAATAGAAACAACTCATATAGTTAGGGCCGGTGTTGGTTCTCCTTTGGCTTGAAAAGTAGAGACTTCATTTTCAATTAGTTGTTATGTCACCTGAAGCCCTGCAAAGAAATGCAGATACGATTAGTGGCTCCCAAATCTATAGCCTATAATTGGGTAGAAATAGCCGCTAAACAGGTTTCAATGACATTAAGAAAAGAATTACCTTTGCTTTTCAGCTTAGCCTGTAGGACAAGGCATTGCTTCTTGTGATGTCCTAGCTACTTACAATGGAAACACTTGACTTTCAACTTGGCTACACCACCCTTGGTTCCTCCTGGTGCCACAGCTTTTTGAGGCGTCTTCTTCTTGTTTTGGGCTTTTGTCGGTTTAGAAGAAGATGGCCATACGTGTCTAGCAACATTACAGTAGGAGTTTGCTACTTGATGATAGTCTCTGCCACCTACAGCTTATTCAAAAATTTCACCAATGACAAGTCCATCTTGTTCATGTTATAAGTCTAGCGAAATTGTTAAAACTATCTGGTAAAGTCTGAAGGACCATCTCAACTTGAGAGTCCTTATCAATCACAACACCAAGTATTTCCCATTCATTCAAGTAACTCATCAATTTTAGCACATGCTCCCGAACTGAAGAACCTTCAGCCATTTTTGTGGTTAAAAGTGCCTTCATAGCAGTTTGCTTGGCAGCACGATTCTTCTTCCCAAACATCTCTTTAAGATATGTGAGCATATAGTAAGCAGAAGGCATTGACTGATCTTGATGCTGCAAGACATTCGTCATTGAGGCAAGAATGTAGCACCTTGCCATCTCATCAGCTTTTACCCACTTATCATAGGCCTCAACTTCTTCAGGAGTAGGATCAACAGGTTTAATGGGTTATTCCTTAACCAATACAAACTTATAGCCCTCAGCAGTAAGAACAATATCTAAATTTCTTTTCCAGTCCACATAATTAGGACCTTCTAACTTATTTTGATTCAAGATAGTATTTAAAGGATTGAAGGAAAAACTATAATTCTAACCAAGATTTCCCAGGCTCGATGATGTTAAAAGAAACATTATTCAAACAATCATGGTTGGGCAAAGTTGAAAAATATTACAGATTTTCCCTTAATCCATAAAAAGTATGTCTGTTTTGGATGAAATCGTCAACAATCAAGAGCATAAAACATATGAGCAGACAACCAGGTTCACTGTTATTCTCTTGAAACATGCTCTTGTTGAACAATGTAATGTAAACATACTCCAATTTAGAATATAAAAATCTATTCTCAAAAATTCCTAAAACCAAGAACTAAACTTATTCTCTGAAATTCCTTAAATCAAGAACATAAAACTTGCAAATTTGATTATAAATTACATTAACAATTTATGTAAGGAGACTGTCACGACCCAACCCGTGGGCCGTGACTAGTGCCGTACGGGGCACCCAGACACACCTACTAAACCAACCCCAATTATAATGCTAACTTATTTACAGAAATTTCGGCAGAGTTTCCTCTGTTTTACTCACTACCCACCTACATACAGAAAGTCCCAGCAAACATGACAAACATATATATATATACACGGACCGACAAGGTCACCGCTGCGATTAAACCACCTAATATACATCATATACACATAGAATAATACAAACTACCAAAATCCCATACTCACAGGTAACCACAGACCTCTATACAAACCAACAAAATCAAAAGATAGGACAGGGCCCTGTCGTACCCTCAAATGGACATAATACAAAATAATGAAGTAGCATGTATACCAAATAGTGCTCCGAAGCAAAGGAGCTCTTCAAAAGATAGACAAGGGTCCTAAGCTGGTGGCCATCTACTCTATGCATCTATACTTGCGGGCATGAAATGCAGCCCTCAAAGAGAAGGGGTCAATATGAAAGACGTACCGAATATGTAAAGCAAAAAGTACACAATATTGATAAGAGTAATAAACCAAGTGGAGGTACATGAGTCAAACTTATAAGCAAGCATCAAAACAATTCTTTAGTTAAAATATCAAACTAAGGCATGCCCGAATTATGTCACGTACTTACTTACTAGAATATATAGTGTATAGCAAATAAGACCAAAGTATAATGGTACGTGACTATCTAGTTTATTACATACTTCCTTCCCAATATATGAAACTGAGGGATACTCAAAGCAAAAGTACGTTGAGTGGAATATATCCACAATATATCACAATGTCTATTTTCAAGATTCAACTTCAAGTCTCAAACATTTACTTTCCTAACATATCCATCATAGAGTAAGAGAGTCAGGCGTTACGTATCGCCATCCCTGCCTCACATATTATCATATAGAAATAGCATAAGTGAGCCAAGCGTTACGTATCGCCGTCCCTGTCTCCCACGCTAAACATAGGCGAGTCGGACATTACGTATCGCCATCCCTGCCTCACATATTATCATATAGAAATAGCATAAGTGAGCCAAGCGTTACGTATCGCCGTCCCTGTCTCCCACGCTAAACATAGGCGAGTCGGACATTACGTATCGCCATCCCCATACACACCTACCATAATATCGAAAGCAGCTAGTGTGAGTTGGGCATTACGTATCGCCGTCCCCATACCCACCCAGTGTACCTCACAGTGAGCTGAGCGTTATGTACCGCTGTCCCCGAACCCACCGTTAAATAGCCTAACTCCGGAGTAGGTCACATGCACAAAATCATTACCATATGTTCCAAACATAAACAAACTGTTCATATGTCAGACAAGGTCATACCTACGAGCGAACAATAATTATTACACCCAACATAACAAACAAATTAGTACTACTATTCAAACTCGCACAGTTTTCAAACTTATCAAACGTTCACAATTTACCAGCTTATCAAACTTTTCCAAATTACAAACTTATCAAACTTTCCTAAATTACAAACTTATCAAACTTAAATCTCGAACACCAATAGCAAGCCAAGGAACTAGTAACCAAATTGATGCAATAATAACTAAACTAAATTCAACCCAATTCAAGAACTACACAAACACTAGCTTACTAGTAAGTAAACTCACAAACCAGTAAGCCAGTAAGGATATATAAAGACAACAGTGAAACTATACAACAGCAACCAAGAAAATAAACAACCCAGTAAACTTCAATGCTTAACCCAAATTTATGT
>DF358507.1:5000-39040 GCA_000787875.1 Solanum virginianum
GACTTTTGAGCCCACGTATAAATGATTATCAAGTATGTTTGGCTTTTGATCCCAAGTATGTATTAAAATGATTTGAAATGACTTGAGCCTCTTTGGAAAGCACGTATATGTACATATGTATTTTTATAGGATGATGACTTAGTACTAAATAGGATTGGAGGCATCAGGGCTATTCCCAAGGGTCCTCTTCCTTTCTCCTTAATTATGTGCCAGCATAGGTATATGGTAACCATTTCAAAATGACCATGTCGTAAGGTATGGCTACAATTATGGTATGATATGATATGGGAATCCTTCTGAAATAATTGAGTCATAAGGAAAGTGGTCATCACGCTGAAATGTCCAAGTCATAAGGTGTGGTGTATATTACCTTTGGCAAGTAATCTTCTCTCACCCGATGGAAGGCTTTCATCGGGCAAATTCATGTGATAGCTTGCATGGATTTGGGATATCGGTTGTGGTCACATCCCCTCTATATGTACGCATTGTGACACTTCATGCATCATGGATTTTATGACTTATTGTTCTTTGTCTATATACTCCTTTCTTTATATGTACCCTTGCCATCTAACATTAAATGCATGTTTAATAAGTTCATATGCATTGCATACCCATATACTTAGTTTATTCAAATGTATTAATGCATACTTTTTGCCTAGATGATCTAACTATGTAGGGACCAGAGACTATATCCATCCACCTTTTGATGGCTAGTTCAAATTTGTGAAAATTATTGTGGTGAGTTCTATCATCCAAGGACAAACCATCATCCATCTACCTCATGTTGCTTCCACCTATGTTATATTTACTTTGAGAGTGAGCCCGAGACATGTCTTGGGCCCCGTCCTATTCTATGACTTAGAGGCATTGTTGGACAATATGTAGACTCTTGAATGGATATATGTTATGTGTTGTCATTTGGGGATTATGGTTATGGCTAACTATTGGATATGGTTATTATGATATTGGTTATTATATGATGTGTACTTATGTTATGATATGGAAATGTGAAAGATCCTAAACCCCATTTTGCCCCCATAGAGTGAGTTATGCTTGCCCTTCCCTTAATTTCTATGTGTTATGTGCTATGTGTATTTATGAAAATCCCTATTTCTATGATATTCCCATAGCGTGAGTCATACTTTCTCGTCCCTTAGAACTATGTGTTTATTATTCTATTATGCGCTTTCAAACTGATGATGTGAATTTGGATACTTTAAGGCTTGTTTGCAGATTCTCGGGTTCCCATTTGCCATGTCACTCTAGATCCTAGGTCCGAGATGTGACAAGCTTGGTATCAAAGAATTAGGTTTATAAATGATCCTTGAAATCCAACATGCCACATCGAGTAGAGTTTTATTCATAGGTGTGAAGTGCACCATAAGCTCAAATTGCTCCTTTGCTTCAAATTTTGGGTACTCAGACTGCTCCTAACCTGCGAACAAAATAAAAACACACAACAAAGACAAAAAAAAAGTGACAATAAAAAATAAAAATAAAAATCTATACTACAATTGGGTTGCCTCCTAATAAGAGCCTGATTTGACGTTGTGGCACGACTTATATCACCACCAATTTTTCTCTCCACTTTAAAGAGATGAATTACCCCCCCCCCCAATTTTACATCTATCTTTTTACTTCACTCAAGAGGCAGTGGTATGAATATAAAGGAACCAAGTAATAGATGTCGCACCTTATACTTCTTGGCCCTTAAAGGAAGAATGTAATTTTTTTATTTTTGCTCAACAAATTCAAGAGTAAAGACATATTGTTCCTGTCATGATCTAAGCCTAGTGTCTAGATCTGACATAGCAAATGGGAAACCCTAGGGTAATCCAAATAAGCCTCTTAGCATATTTTTTGCATATCATTGGTTACGAAAGCATTAGGAAGCATAAAACATATACATTTCTAAGGGAAATGGGGCTTTGAACTCACGCTGTGGGGATAAATGAGGGAAAGGGGTTTGCATGAATCACATAGTAAGCAATAACTAAGGGGAGGGTAAGTATGACTCGCTATATGGGGAAGTACGGACTTAGGACTTTCATCACCTTCTATCAACATCAACATTATCAAATAACATCACATAGGGAATAATGACTCGCTATATGGGGAAGTACGGACTTAGGACTTTCATCACCTTCTATCAACATCAACATTATCAAATAACATCACATAGGGAATAGGGACTAAGGGATAATTCTCTATAAAAGGTCATCATCTTAACATAGGTACATAGCAAGAGTATCCAATGACACCTCTAGAATAGGAGTAAGGCAGGGGCCAAGACAAGTCCCAAGCTCACCCTCAAATAGAAAGTAAAGCAAAACAAAATCTCAACATAAACAAGATAGAACTTGGATATTGTCCCTCGAAATGGACTTACCACTACAAATGATCTTCTAGAATCAAGCTAGCCACATAGAGGATGTCAAGGAGCGTCGGTTCCTACATAGTGAAATCATAAAAAGTATACATTAGTACTTTGGATATATTAGTATGTGGGCACACAATGTACACATCATATGTCACAAAATTAGTGAGCTATATGATCATTTAGAAACATCACTTGAACCATAAAACATAGGATAAGGAGAAACATAAATTATCATATGCATAAGTAAAATAGCCATATCTTTTGGGGAAATCTTGCTTTTACATTAAAGAAAGAACCATCATGATCATCATAAAAGGACAACTTGGGACTATACGAAGAACTTGACCATGTGTGGGAGTAACCTTTAACCGATATAAACCATGGAATCCCGATGTTTCCCCTACACCGGAAGAATGGGGAAGTCACTTGCCAAGGCGACCTCCCAAGATGCCTAAGTAGATTCACTAAAGCTAGGTATTAAGCAACCTCTTGGTCTAGTAGTCCACCTTTACTAGCAATAACCCCTATTTTCTATGGTGGCGTGTAGTTATGCAATGATGAAATTCTACTAACGGTCTCTTGCCCTAGCTATGGGGAGTATCCACATATATCCCAACATCCATTCAGTGCTAAGTGTGACTCTCACTAAATGACCATAGACATGAACCATAGAATCATCTAACATGGGAAGGTATTATACTAACCCATCCCACAAGCCGTGTGAAACAATGGAGAGGTATTCTACTAACCTATCCTAGAAGACTTTTGAATATAGATCATCATCATAAGGATAGCTCCTAAATCTTGTCTATGCCTCTATTATCGGCTTATCATCATCTTCTAAGCTTTACTAGGTAGAGGACTCATACTAAATCATTCCTTCATTCTTGACTTCAAATAAACTAGTCCCATTGGACATACAAATATGGGTATAATCATGACATGCATAATGTTATGTACCATAAAAACATGGAGAGAAGAGGGCTTTACAATAAAACATAGCCTTCATAGAATTCAATGCATTTTAAAATGTACTTGAGAGACTTCATCAATTCATCATATTCATAACTTGCATCTCTTGCAATAAACCATTCATCAACATAAAAAGCTTTATCATGTAAACTTATTCAAAACATGGTTGGTCATGAATGGAAGCTTAAAATCATGTAATACAGGAGTATAGAACATGAATAAAGTAAAATAAGATCATTTAGGAACCATTCAAATCAACCCACTATCATCATAGCAAAACCCTTAGTTTGGGTATCATGAAATTCATCTCGAAACTCATAATTCTAGCAATCCACATTGAGATTCAAAAACTTATAATTGATTAAGATGGGAAATATTATAAAATCCATTAATTTAAATCATCCTAAACGACCCATCACAAACATTCATATCATCCTTTCAAACATAGATATGGAAACATGAAAATTAGTATTGTAAAATTACCAACTTCTCAACACTTCATGGTATTATAATTTTGAATATCATAAAATAGTTTATATTAGAAAACCTTTGAAATCAATTCATGTAATTTCATTTAATAGATAGAGAATCTCAACATAAATCATGCTTAATAGGAGTAATAAGAAGTAGCTATAAGAAATCAATCATTAATTTTGAAGGATTTCATAAAAAAGGGTTTTGGGGCTCCATGGGTGGAAGAACTCATGGATATAAAGGCCCACATACCTTAGACTTGGAGGTTCTTGAAGGAAAATTGAGGAAGACTTGGGGTTTCACTTGTATTATGGAGTTCCAACAAAAGTTTCTTGAAGTCTTGAGATTAAATGAAAGGTTTTGGGGAGGATTAGGGAGAGGATTTGGAAGAGGATTAGAGCTACAATGGCTTACAAGAGTGGATGAGAGTAAAATGGGTCTAAAATCTATCTTGATAAAGTAGAAATATCATCAAAATGTCAAAAATTGATGTTTTGAAGTGTCCCATCGGCAAAATCAGTGGTCCAGAGGTTCCATCAGCAAACCATTCAGTGATCTCCATATGGGACCCTCAAATAGACCTTTTTGACACTTTTAGAAACTTTCCAAAGCAATTTGGTGATCTATTCAGTGATGCACCGAATACATTAGGCGGTCAAACTGACCGTTGGCCTTTTTGACAGCTGAGACAGACTTCAGTAAAACCGTCATAACTTCTTACTCCAAATTCAGAATGTGGTGAATTTGAATGCATTGGAAAGCTAATTCAAAGACCTACAATTTGGTAAGTATAGGGTCACCTAATTCATTATGGTCTAAGAGATATGCTCTTTTAAAGTTGACCCTTACATGAACTCATACCAAAACTTAGCTGAATTGAATCTTTTGGTCTTGGCTCTATGTAAGAAATGCCCTATGACCCCAAACCACTTGTATTCCACTTTGAACACCTAATAATTGATAGTACCACATTATAAATCATTAAGTTGAGCCTATATGAGTATGAGAAAAGGCTTGAGTCTTAGCTTAAGATCTAGGGCATTACACTTCCTCTTCCTTAAGCTCTTTCATAGGCTCAGATAGCTCTATTGATGTCTCACTATTCAAGCACAAAGTATAAAATAGTAAGAATGAAGCCTAATATATCCTAATTCATGAATCATATTATTATTCACATCCTCATGTGTACTCTTCTCAACATCGACACTAGGGAATAAAGTACAGCTGAATTATTGGAAGCAATCATCCTCCTTCTTCTTTTCGAACTTTCGAGGAAATGGAGGAGGGGGCTTTTGCTTTGGTTCAGCCTCAACACTAGGAGGGATAGGATTTCCAGCCTCTTCTTCCTTCTCTATTTTTGGATTGTCCCCGCTCTTTTCCTTTGGGTTTGGATCAATCTCACCTGACAAGCGACCTTGAGATCTAGCATCGAGTACACATGCCAATTGCCTAATCTGGTTTTCTAGATTTGCAAGGCCCTATTCATTTTGTCAAATCTTTTCAGCTTGCCTTTGCTTATTAGCTAACATTTGTCTCAACACTTCACTATCACTCATACCCATTACAATTGCTGGATTTGCGGGCTGCTGTGCGTGGTCCACTTCAACTCCTGCCAACATCACAAACAATAGAAGAATAATAATAGGGGTTTGAGGGAGAGGGATATGAGTTTGGACAACCATCCTAATGACCATCTTGACCACCACATAGATGATAAATATTTCATTCAAAGGATTAGATATTTGCACACAATGGGCACTCGATATCCAAGTGTGGTCCATCACAATATTGACAAGGATATCCATCAGTTAACCACCATTTATCCCAATCATTCATATCGATAAGAGTACTAAAAAATATTTATATTATTTTAATTTTTTCTTAAAAATATTTGCAGAAATAACAAAATAAAAAGAATGAAATACTAAAAAAAATACTTAAATAATAAAAAAATATAATCTAGAGAAATAATTAATTTCTTAGTACCCGGCAACGGTGCCAAAAATCTTGTTGCTTCTCTAGCACACGCAAATGTATGTGGTCAGCCAAGTAATATAATGACTCTAAAAGAGCTGGGATATGAAATCCAAAGGACTTGTCGATTAATTATTACTAAGTTTTATTAATTATTATTATTTATTTATGCGATGATCAATTAACCAAGAAAAGAAATTTTTCTATACAATTAATGAATAAATCAATCAAAAATTATGATTTAGCTACTAATCATGTTTAGTAGTAATTTCATTAAATTATTTGATCATCTTGTTGTTGATTCACATGGTTTAATTTACCAAGTAGGGTTGCATGCCTCTACTCAGTGTATTCTCATTGACAACCTAACTACATCATTGAGTGGGGATAGGCATGATTACTAAGAACACATTAAAGGTATATTCCTGTATTTGAACTAAGCGAGGTGGATGGGTTGGTGTCACAAGTCTCTCATACACGAATCATCTAGTCTTCTAGACAAACAAGCTCCTTATACCTTGGTTCTATCCACTGCAACATATTCTGAATCTAGAGCACACAACAAGTGTATTTCATGGTCGATCAAACTATGAAATATAGATTAAAGGAATAATTAATATGATAACCGAAGATTTTGAATTAATAATAACTAAATAATCATCTTATTAGCTACCATAATCTTAGAACGAGAAGTTTAACTCCACATAGAAATGGAGAAATTACCATAATTTATTCCAAGATAAATGTAAAAAAATAAATAATAATAATAATAATAATAATAATAATAATAATAATAATAATAATAGAGAAGAAAAGATGAACCCAAAATTCCCCGGCCTCCATGGCGGCTTCAATTTCTCTCTAGGTCAAAAGTTATGTAAAACCTAATTTTATAGAATATTTATATGTGTAGAAAAAAATCTCAAATAAAATAACTGAGTCCAAAACAAATTGTGAAACCCAAAAACCCAAACAAACGTAGACTATTCTTCACGTGTGGTTGTACGTCACCTTCAACAATTGCTTGTGCCATGTGGCAGCAGTTTTCCAATTGTAATTGGAATTGAAAAATGTAGGCACATATCTTCATATAATAATATATATTATTATATTCAATTTAATTCATTAAGTTGTCTGCTTGAGTTTTCTTCTGTAAATTTTTTTTTAATTTATTTGAGCTCTAAATCTCTTTATTTTCATGTCAACTTAATCCTACAAATAAAATACATAATTTAGTACAATTCATAAAATTTATGCTCAAAATGGATAAATAAAAGTATTAAATATAAGGTAAATAATGACTAAAAATATGTATTTTTGGCCTAACATCATAGAACTTGTAGATACTCTTGTTAGTGATGTTGTTATGGATCATCAACCAACTCCTATTGAGATAACTACTTTGGACGCTCCAGAAACATCTTATAGAAGGTCTACTAGGGAGAAGCAAAAATCAACACGTTATTCTCCAAATGAGTATATACTTTTGGCTAACATGGGAGAACTTGAAAGTTATGATGAAGTCATAATAGATACTCATAAGGATCAATAGATAGAAGCAATGGAAGATGAGATGAAGTCACTTCACGAGAATGACACATATAAGCTAGTAGAGTTACCAAAAGGTAAGAGAACTCTAACAAATAAATGGATCTATAGAGTAAAGAAAGAACAACATACATTTACGCCTAGGTATAAGGCAAGGTTAGTTGTCAAAGGTTTTGGCCGGAGAAAGGGAGTTAACTTTGATGAAATTTTCTCTCCTGTTGTGAAAATGTCTTCTATTCGCATGGTGCCTTAGCCGCAAGTCTAGACTTAGAGGTTGAGCAAGTGGATGTCAAGACTGTTTTTCTTTATGGTGATTTAGATGAAGACATTAGATTTACATGAAGTAGCCTAAAGGTTTCATGGTCAAAGGAAAAGAAAATTATGTCTGCAAATTGAAAAAGAACTTGTATGACTTGAAACAAGCTCCAAGGCAGTGTTACTTGAAGTTTGAATCTTTCATTGAAGATCAGGGATACAAGAAAACTTCTTCAAATCATTGTGTGTTCTTTCAAAAGTTCTCTGATGATGATTTTATTATCTTACTACTTTATGTGGATGACATGCATGGCAAAAATAAATCTAGAATTGGAGTCCTTAAAAGGAGATGAGCAAATCATTTGCGATGAAGGACTTAGAGTCAGTTAAGAAAATCCTAGGCATACAAATCCATCAAAATAGAAAAAAAAAGTTATCAATATCCCAGAAGCAGTATATTGAGAAAGTACTTAAGAGGTTCAACATGATAGAAGCAAAAGTGGTTATTACTCCTCTTGCTAAACACTTTAAGTTGAGTATGACCCAGAGTCCATCTACAATTGAAAAGAAGAAGGAGATGCCATGTATTCCTTACTCCTCTGCAGTTGGTAGTTTAATATATGATATGGTTTGCACTAGATCAGATATTGCACACGTTATTGGTATTATTAGCATATTTCTTTCTAATCTTGGAAAGGAACATTGGAATGCAGTAAAATGGTTACTAAGATATTTAAAAGGTACTAGACATTGAGTTGTGCTTTGGTAATGGCAAGCCTGAACTTGTATACTACACAGACTCTGATCTATGATGAAATTTTGACAATTCAAAATCCACTTCTGATCACATTTGCAGGGGGAGCTATTTCGTGGTAATCTAGACTACAGAAATACAGAGCTCTATCTACCACAGAAGTCAAATATATTGCTATCACTGAAGGTGCCAAAGAATTGCTTTGGATGAAGGAATTTATCAAAGACTGTCTTTGAGCAGCCAAGGTATGCCTTATTCTGTGATAATCGGGGTAATATTTACTCA
The DNA here is from genome assembly GCA_000787875.1 of Solanum virginianum. NCBI lineage: Eukaryota > Viridiplantae > Streptophyta > Magnoliopsida > Solanales > Solanaceae > Solanum > Solanum virginianum. The sequence continues at coordinate 13,643 of DF358507.1, forward strand.
CCAAGCACTCCATATTTCATTCTAAGTTCAAGCATATTAGTAGAAAGTATCATTGGATAATAATAGTCATGAAAGAGAAATTATTTGAGATTGAGAAGATACACACTGATGACAATCCTTCAGATATGCTCACAAAAGTAGTGGTTGCAGACAAGCATGAATTTTGCAAAACTGTGGCAGGCATGAAGCCTGTGAAGAGTTCCTCCACTTAAAGTCCATTTGGCCCCTTAGTTGGAGGGAAGTCTATTGGGCGATAGCTCATGTTCCAGCCAAAGGCCCATGATCTAATTCTACTCTCTTTTAGATAGAGAGAGAGAGAGAGAGAGAGAATTATTATTTTAATAATATTAAATATAAATAAAAATTAAATAAAAAAATCCCTACACAAAGAATTTTTTTCAACTAAAATAGACTTGGTGTAAAAGAAAATTAGTCAAAAAGAAAAGAAATTTAAAAGGGAAAACACATCCAAAAAAAATTAAAGGGAAAATTAAATAAAGAAAAATCTCTACACAAAGAATCTTTTTTCAACTAAAATAGACTTGGTGTAAAAGGAAATTAGTAAAAAAATAATAAAAAATAAAGGGGCAGCACGTACAAAGTGAAAAAGAAAAAAAATTAAGGAAAAGCCTTTCCTTTTTTAATAAGGAACATGGTTAATTTTATTTTTTTACTTTTTTTTTCCTTTAATAACACAAGTTTTCCACTTTGAAGAGGAAACCCAAATAATGATTTTTTTTTAAAAAGGAAAAGATATTAATTGCTTAAAAATAAATAAAAATTCTTCTAATTTCACCATGAATCCTAATTATATGATGAAAAGTTTTGTCTTAAATATAATAAAATATTATTTTCTTTTCTTTTTTATCTATGACTTCTCTACTCTTATAAAAACACTTCAATTTTAACTTGTGATTCATTCACACCTTTCATTGATGTGTGCTAAGTGGTGTTGGATCTTATTTTATAATTTTTCTCGAACTTCAATTTGATTATCAGGTTTCCTTATATTATACACTCATTTTCTTTGTTTCATATTTTTTCCCTTTCTTTTTCACATTTTGAATTTAAAGAAAATAATATTAATTGTTATGCCAGCTTAACTTGCTTCACTCGAATTATATTATGGTCTTTGTTTAGTTAGTTTAATCTAATAAATTTTTGTTATTTAAAAATTTCCATTATTTTATTTCTAACATCTCCATCTATTCAGTTCCATCTATTCACATAAAGTAATATCTCAAGTAAGATGATACTTCTTCATCTTTATAATTTTTTTAATGTTATAAATTCATATATTATTCTTATTATTATTATTTTCAACAATTTATTTTAGACAATTTTGCAATGGATTCTGAGAAGGACTTGATCAATGAAGTTATGACAATTAATACCTTAAAAAAATACGATTCTTATTGGATAATAAAAGTCTTACTTATTGGCAATGAACCAATAAAATAATATAAAAAAGACAACAATGAAGGCACTCGAAAGACTTTAACATCTGTTGACGAAGAGGTAATAGCTTTTCCCTTTATTTTTTTTATATTTTAACATTACATATATATATATATTAGTCATTAACGTTTAATTTGTTTTAACAAGCACAAAAACTAATGCTACACTTTTTAACAATCATGTTGTAAAGTGAAACGAAAAGTTGCAACAAGACAAAGTTTATTAGATCATAAATGGACACATTAAATATGTTAATCCAAATTTTCTATTGATAAACAAAGAGATTGAGATTGAATTCATCGATAACACTATAGTTCAGGACTACAGGAGTCATTTCTACCGTCGTTTAGATTGAATTTATCGATAACACTGTAGTTCAGGACTGCAGCAATTTTGTTTGGCTTAAAGAACAACATTAAGTATCAAGGGGAAATACTTTGATAAGTCTTTCAGATTTTATCAATTATTTAATATAAAAATAATATGTGCCTCTTACTTACCTAATAATTTTTTCGTAATTTTCTTTCTATATTAAAAGTGTAAAGACCCTTAAAAATGGTGTTTGAACTTTTTGTCTTTCATTAAAAGATTTCGCTTTATACAAAATCGTCTTTTCAATATTTTTCTTAAATTATTATACCTTATTTTAATGTTATATATTACACATTGACGTTAATAAACATAACATACTCATTGAATAGAAATTTAGCATGAGTTCTAATTAGTGATAGAATATCTATATATAAGACCATTGACGTTAATAAACATAAGATACTTATTGAATAGAAATTTAGCATGGATTTTAATTAGTGATAGCATATCTGTATATAAGACCTTTATAAATAAATAAATAAAAAGTTGAATAGGATTATATTGTTATTTTACGTATAGTATTTTTCTTTTGAAATTTTTACCTCTATACATTTGTCGTTATTTAATTATTATTTTTTTGCATATTGTTATATTTTGTCTTTAATCTTCTAGATCATTTATTTCTAAAAACATGATTTTAGTTTATTTGACAACGTTCATGGTATAATTCATGAACTCTACCTTTTTGAAAAAAAATAGAAAGGAAGTTGGCAATGACAATTGATGATTTGTGTTGATTGTAAGTAATGCATTCATTTTTTACATCAAATTGGAATTAATGGTATTTATTATTGAAATATCTATCTTATTACAAGTAATTATTTAAATTTTAAATAACTATACATACTTGAATGTTCTTTTAACAAATTAATTTTATGTTTCTAACTCAAAGGTCGTAAAAAAATATCACACAAATAAGTGAAGACAATCGTTCGAAGTAACACTCATGCTTCGAGAGAGTAAGCAACATCCAATATCATTTTGTTATTTTTTGTAAGAACAAACCTACTAATAGCACCCGACAACTCTTTGGAAAAAAATTATTTCTAATATTAGACTTTTGAAAATAATAATACTTAAATATATTTAACTGTATCATTTTTTTTTATTTTTGCATTATTCATTATAAATTTGTATTGTTAGAATAGAAACATACTAAGAATATATTGAAATAGTCTATAATTAGCCTAAATTAAGAAAAAAAACTATAAATCAATAACAATTAAAAATTTATGTTATATTTGTCAATAAGAAATTGTTATTTAAATAGTTATATTATTTTTATGCTATATAGAAAACATGTTAATAAAAAACAGGTTAACTACACAAAAATTAAAGTCAACTTTATCGCATGAGTATTCACCAAAAGCGAAAAAAATAGATTGAAAATATTTTTATACAGTTAAATTTTTTGAGTCTTATAATGACAAAATATCTTTAATAATTTATCCTTTCGTGGAAGAAAAATGTTAAAGTAGAGGTAGTATATTTTTTTATATATTTTTTTATTTATAAACGCATGATACACATTCAATACACATATACTAAATAAATATTACTTTAAAAATATAAAGACCCTTAGAAATATTTTTCAAATATTTGTAGTATTCAATGTAATAATATTAACGTGACACACACGTGCAACAAATTAGTTATCAATTAAAAGTCTGTCTTAAAATATTAATTTCTGTATTTGTATCCTGATATCTTTTTTATTCTTTTTCTTATCCAAAATTATATAATTTATTCAAATACTATATTCATAAAGTAATATATTTATTTTTAGCAGCTTTTACATAATTTTATTGCTATCAGTAGTATTAATTAAAGGCAATTTTAAGGCACGCCCTTGATGCGGTGACTAACGTTCGGATGAATATCATTTATTCGTAATATTGTCTGTTTATCGTGAAAATAAATATAATATTATTTTTAAAAAAATTATAAACTCAACGTCGTGTCTCATGTCTCCATCCTTCAAAATGCTAATAAATGTTTACTCCTTTCGTTTCAAAATAATTAAATTTGTAAAACCATATACATATATTAAGAAAAATATTCAAAGATAAAATTTACATCATATTTTTTGCTATTGTCCTTTGTAAAATTATAAATCATAGTGTAATTTATATCCTAGAAAATATAAAAGCTCAATAAATAAAAGGGCCAATATGAAAAAAAAATTAAATCATTTACCTTGAACTTTGAATAATTCAAATATTTTGAACCTTAAAAAAATCTAAAAAATTCAAATAATATGAGACGAAAGTGGGGAGTAGTTTTTAGTATTATTATTGTTGCACTAGTTTGAATCAGGACATGTATTACACTTGCTCTTTGATCCTAAGCATTGGATATTTAGAATTTACTGACCAAGTAACTCGATTATGTCCCGTATAAGATCACTAAGAAACGTAAGTAAAACATAATGTATCAAAAAAATTCCATATTAAAACTTACCTCATCTGATGTAAACATGATATTATTTAACTTAGAATTAAAGAGAAAAGTACTAAATATATCTTGAATTTAGCAAGAATTATTTGTTTCGTTTATAAACTATTGATAGGATTAAAAATATCCCTCAACTTGGCGATAAACTCAAATACACCCTTAAACTTGACACGAATTATTAGTTTTGTCCATAAACTATTGATAGGCCTAAAAAAACCACTCAACCTAGCAAACTAAGCTTAGATACACCCCTCTCATACCACATGGCATAACAAGTGAGTACAATTTATTTAAAGCGTATGAAAGGTTAAAAAATCACATTAATCTTAATTTTCCCTTTAAAAAAAATCCCTTCAATTTTTAATTATCAACTACTAGAATACCATTCTTCTCTCATTTAATCTTTTCTCCATTAATGATGACCTCAAAGTAAGATTTATTTTTTTTCATTCTCATTTTAATTGTTTGATTCTCTTTCTTTTTCTATTTTGTTTATGATTATTTTTTATCTTGACTTCCGGCAACGTTAAAAATTTCATGGTCGGATGACGATCTTGTAAGAAGATTTTGGAATTGTAAGAATATGGCAAGCTCTACAAAATTTCAAATCAAAATTTAATAAGTTAAAGAAACATGAAATTGAGAGGTGTTTTTAAGTCTATCAATAGTTTAGCGATGAAACTAATAATCTGTGTGAAGTTCGAATGAGTATTTAAGATTCGTTCACCAAATTAAAAAATATTTTTAAATCTATTAATAATTTATGAACGAAAATAATAATTGGTGCCAAATTAAAAGATGTTTTTATCATTTCTCTCACAAATTTTAAAAGAAAAGTGTGTGAAATAGGGGAGTTAATTTATGAATTGGGAAGTGGGATTATGAGACAACGAACTGTAGGCGGTATAAATACAGAAGAAACACATCACACCATTTAATTTGGCCCCATCTTTTGGTTCTCTGTTTTATCATGTGTCTCTTTTATCATGAAAACAAAAAACAAAGCAAACAATATTCAGTTCAGCCTTAATTTAATTTCTACAAAAGCTAACGTCTACTCTGTACCTTTTTATTACACCATCTGCAGATCTCTCCTTCTCCTCCAACTCCATTGATGACAAAAAACAAGAAAACAACAAATGCGTATAATTTAAACATAACTGCAAACTTCTCATGCAAAGTTTCCACGAGCTACTAATTCTTCAACTAATTTAATGGGTGGTTGCGCGTCAAAACCCTCCCCTGAACCCAATTACTCCAACAATGATCTTTATGCTCCTCATGGAACTTCTATTCCGGCTAAAGACGATAACGACGGCAAGAATAAGAGCAAGGAGGAAGCTGAAGTGGGTAACAAGTCGCCCTTTTTTCCCTTCTACAGTCCAAGTCCGGCGCATTATTTTTTTTCAAACAAGTCTCCGGCGGCGAGTTCTACTCCCCGGAGGTTTTTTAAGCGTTCGTTCCCTCCTCCGTCTCCTGCAAAACATATCCGAGCTTTGCTTGCTCGGAGGCAAGGTTCTGTGAAACCCAATGCAATTCCGGAAGGTAATGAGTCGGAGGGGGATGGGGGTCTTGACAAGAGTTTTGGGTTTTCGAAGAATTTTGGAAACAAGTATGAACTTGGAGAAGAAATTGGGAGAGGGCATTTTGGGTACACTTGTAAAGCTAAGTTCAAGAAAGGTGAGCTTAAGGGACAAGATGTTGCAGTAAAGGTCATACCCAAAGCAAAGGTTTGGAATTTTCTAAAGTTTGATCTTTGAGTTAATTGAATTCACTTCAACTTACTGCTTCTTGGTTTACAATGGTCAGATCTGCTCAGTAGTGAAAAAAGCATCTGTTAGAGTTCAAAATTTTAACAGTTCAATTAATTTGAATTTTTGGAAGTCTGAAAATGGAGTGGTTGTCCCAAAATAGGAACAGAAGCATATGAATTGAAATAGAGGGAGTATTATTTATGTCTCTTATTTTTGTTTCTCTACATAAAAAGTTTAAATCTTTTTGAGTTTAGATGAATGCTGAAATCCAGTAGATGTAACCTAGGTATAACTTGTAAACCTTATAAATTGGATCCATGGTACTAGTTTGAATCAGGACATGTATTACACTTGCTCTTTGATCCTAAGCATTGGATATTTAGAATTTACTGACCAAGTAACTCGATTATGTCCCGTATAAGATCACTAAGAAACGTAAGTAGGAGGAAGTCACTTGCAGGTTGTAAAATATCAGCATGATCTTTGGTGTTTCTAATTGATCTTACGAATCGAATTGATTTTCATAAGAAACACACTTATCGATTGCAGATCACTAGAGTTCTGTGACTAATAAATGTTATTGTTCAATTCTCCGTTTGATGCACTAAAAGGAGCATTAACTGGGGGATCCCAGTTAATAAAACTGTGAGCAAATAAAACTTTTACCCCATGTGTGGGGGAATTCAAGAAGTTTGGGCAGCTAAGCCGAGTAAAAGAGATGGGGTAGAAAGTGGGCATAAGTAAATTCAAATCACCATAAGTTTCCGAACTCCGAAAAGTAAAATGGTGAGAAGAAGCTAATTTGTTATATTTGCCTTCCTGTTGCACCAGAGGTGTGGAAGAGGTCATCATCAGGTAGTAAAGCAACCAGCTCTGACGAATCCCTTCAAAACCCGTTCATATCCCAGAGTTTAGAGGTTCATATTGGGAAAACATTTTAAGTTCAAATCCTTCTGGAGTCAAAAACATTGGGTAATTTCTCTCTTTTGTCTGATTATCCAAGCTTTGGTGGACAAAATTATCCAATAATGGTGCTGGTGGGAGTGGGAGATGCAAGTAGCCGTGGAGGTAATTGAGGTGTGCACAAGGTGACCCAGACACTATGGTTATAGAAAAAATATTAATGCTTATGATTGCTCTATCTATATCATCAGCGTTAGCTGTCATTATGCGCAATGCATTATGTGTGATGGACCTTTTTTATGTTCCTGTAGTTTGAGTCATTTTGACGTCTTTATTTAAAGATGCATTTATCAAAATATTTGGCGTGCATGTTTCTGTCTGCAGCTTGGTGGAAAATAACTGCGTTGGCCGGTACTTCTCTCAAAAAAAAAAAAAAAAGAGGAAAGAAGAAACAAAATTTTTGTTGGTTAAGTTGCTTTCTCGTATTTCTGGTATTTTACTGGGGCGCTGACTATGTCGGGGCATCCTTGGACCTTGGGTTATATTTCTTCTCAGGATTCATCTGAGTTATCTGATACTCATCTTTACTTTGCTTTCCAGATGGCCACATCGATAGCCATTGAGGACGTGCGAAGAGAGGTGAAGATATTAAGAGCTCTAACGGGACATGACAATCTAGTAAAATTTTATGATGCATCTGAAGATCGCGAAAATGTCTACATAGTGATGGAGTAAGCTTTAGTCACTCAACTCCTATTGCATTTGTATCTGCTGATGGCATACAGAACCTTAATTTTAGCCTAAAGTATACTTTGCATGGATTATCAATCTGGCCAAGTGGCATCACATGACAATTCCTTTTTTATTTTTTAGATTCAGAATATAGGAGTTAGCTTATCACATTTTTTCTGCCGTTGCTATTAAAAGAATGTTGTTTGACTTGCTAATTTTCATGTTTCCATTCTCTATTGCAGTAGAACTGATTAATCTTGTCAAATTTCAGGCTATGTGAAGGAGGCGAGCTTTTGGATAGGATACTTTCAAGGTAGTTCCTGGTTTTGTTTTGAATAAATAATTCATTTATTTTCAACCTCGTCAGTTTTGACTGTTGGTAAATTTTTTTGATGAGATCAAGAATATACATGTTGATAGTATATTAAGTAGCATCCTTCTGTGCTTCAGGGGTGGAAAATACACCGAAGATGATGCAAGGACTGTATTGGTGCAAATATTGAAAGTTGTTGCATTTTGTCATCTTCAAGGTGTGGTGCACCGGGATCTTAAACCAGAGGTGTGAAAGTTTACAGGTTCAAAATGCTTGCTTAGAAAAAACATACATCAGTTTATATAGTAAATCATCTCCCTCTCTCCCTAACCCTCCCCTACCCCAAGATTAAAAAAGGGAAAGGAAAAGGAAGCCCATCACTTTAATGAATTTGGATGTGATGTCAATCAGTTTCAAATGGTTACATTTATTTCTCAAGAAACAGGAAACAGCCTCTCTAGTGGTAAGGTCTGCGTACATTCTACATTCCCGAGACCCCACTTGTGGTATTCCACAGGGTATGTTGTTGTTGTAGAAATTTAGGATGTGGTATGAGCTAATGGGAATGAAGATGTTCAAAATCAGCTATTCTTCTTGCATGGAATGAAACTATAATTTGTTAGAAAAGATTTTCTATGTGCTTTGTTTTCCTCCTTCCTATAACTCTTTCAGCTCTAACTGTACTTTATAATGGACCAGAATTTCTTGTTCACGTCCAAGGATGAAAATGCACAACTAAAAGCCATAGACTTTGGATTGTCTGATTTTGTGAAGCCAGGTTCGTCCATTTGTGCTACTAATACTTTGTGCCTTTGGGAACCCCTCCTTGGAGAAAAATAATATAGATAAAGAAAAAGGAAAAGGAAAAGGAAAAGGAAAGGAACTGGTTATTCATATTATTGAGTAGCTCCACAACTTGTAATTAACTTGTAAACATATTCTTTTGCAGATGAAAGGCTTAATGATATTGTTGGTAGTGCATATTATGTAGCGCCAGAAGTTCTACACAGATCTTATAGTACAGAGGCTGATGTGTGGAGCATCGGTGTTATTTCATATATCTTGCTGTGTGGCAGCCGTCCCTTTTGGGCTCGAACTGAGTCTGGGATATTTAGGGCTGTTCTCAAAGCTGATCCAGGTTTCGAAGAACAGCCTTGGCCTACATTATCTAATGAAGCAAAAGATTTTGTGAAACGTCTCCTGAATAAGGATCCACGGAAAAGAATGACAGCAGCTCAGGCCTTGGGTGAGTTTATTTTGTCAACTTAGAGAAGGACACTTCTGTTATTTATTTTTCTGAAACTTCTGGAAGACTTATTGCCTCAGGTCATCCTTGGATAAAGAATAGTCACGATATAGAAGTGCCTTTGGATATACTGATATTCAAACTCATGAAGACTTACATGCGTTCATCTGCTCTTCGGAAAGCTGCTCTACTGGTGGGTGTATGATAGCAATTGAGAAAGCTCCTTTGTTTCTCTTTTAATCTTTTACGATGCAATTCTATCAGTGGAGTATTAACAATTATTATTGAGTATCTCTAGTGTTTGCTTTCTATTTACTTTTAAATTGATTTTCTTGTGGCTCTAATTTTCTGTCATTGGAGTTTTTGCAGGCTTTATCAAAGACTTTGACCGTAGATGAGCTGGTCCATTTGAAGCAGCAGTTTGCACTGCTGGAACCAAACAAAAATGGCACTATAAATTTGGATAACATTAAAGCGGTTTGTCTTCTTCCAAATTTAATAGGTAATCATTCTATGCTTTTGCCAATGTTCCTAACCTTTATAATCGTATGATCCCTCCAGGCCCTGGTGAAATATGCAACAGATGCCATGAAGGAGGCACGCATTCATGACTTTGTTGCTTCTGTAAGCTTTAAATCCATCACATTTTTAGTCATCTAATTGAATTTGTTAAGCTCTAACTTGTGATGCTAAGTTTTCTTTTCCCTTGTCATGGCAGCTTAATGCACTGCAATACAGAAGGATGGATTTTGAGGAATTCTGTGCTGCTACTTTAAGTGTATATCAGCTTGAGGCTCTTGACCAATGGGAACAACATGCGCGTTGTGCATATGAAATTTTCGAGAAAGATGGCAACAGAGCAATCGTCATAGAAGAATTAGCTTCGGTAATTTCTAATTTTAGGACTGATCTCTCTGTCCTCGTCTATTTTCTCCTTTTTCCATTTCTTACTCTTTATTGGGGGAGGGATTGAGCATTATTTCTCTGAGTTCTGGAAGGATGTACGTAATTAGGAAGAGAACCTGACTGGCATTTTGGAATTGCTGGTGCAGGAACTTGGCCTTGGTCCATCTGTTCCTGTTCACGCTGTTCTTCTTGACTGGATCAGACACACTGATGGAAAGCTTAGTTTTCTTGGTTTTGTAAAGTTGTTGCATGGTGTGTCAAGCCGTTCAATCACAAAAATCCAATGATTCCAGCTGCTTTATCCACGCAAGTTTCAATGAGTGTGCGCATTCTTATATCATTGGTGATGTGTTTTTGGCAATTAAATGAGCAGCACATGAGTTGGTTAAGATCAACTTCGGTCCCCCACTCTGGAGCTTCATATACCTGTACGTAGTGATATGTGTTGCAGTCGCTTTCTGGACCAGTATGTGGTTCATTTGGGATGGTTTTTATCTTAGCATTGGCGCCATGGCATATAGTGTTTTTTTTGTCTTGTGTAAATGAATAGTTAGTTTTTGTTTGGTTACAAGTGAGAGTATCTCAGCTGATTACGGGACACTTGCACAAAATATTGTAAACCTATTCGATAGCCCTGACCACTGCCATTGCATTGTATGATTGTATCATGATGTTTGTAAACATACCATTTATAGTTGAAAAATTCTACTGCTTTCTTGCTTCTCAACCAAGCTGGAGAAGTTGTGGCATTGAAATCATCATCCTCCCTAGGAGCTCCCCTCCTATGTTACCTTGGTGACTCAAGTTTCTCAGAAGTGGTGGGTGTTTATCATTCGAGCTTGTATTGTCGAAATAATATGTTTTTCACGCGTTTAAACAAATATAATAGTTCATTAATAATTTTATACAACGCTAATTAATATGTCCTTAAGGCAGATTAATGTGAATGCAAGTATAGGAGACACAAGTATCACACAAGACCTTTATCTTAGATAAGCGGGCCTCTTAGAAATGTGTAACAAACACCAATCCAGTGCACCCAAAAATAAATGGATCCACGGAAAAGAATGACAGCAGCTCAGGCCTTGGGTGAGTTTATTTTGTCAACTTAGAGAAGGACATGTAATTTACTCCCTACGTCCCAATTTAGTTGAAATTGTGTGGAAATACACACATATTAAGAAAACATTCAAAAACAAAATTTAAACCATACTCTCCACTGTTGCCCTTGTGAAGTCATAAATATGTAATGTAATTTATATCCTAGAAAACATAAAACTTCAACAAATGAAAGGGCAAATATGGAAAAGTTCCAAATATTCATCTTGAATATTGAACAATTCAACTATTTTGAATATTAAAAAAACCCTCAACAATTCAATTAATTTGGGACGAAGGGAGTAGCATTTAGCAAATAGATATCATGCTAAATATGCTTATAAAGAACAATAATGAATATATAAATCCTAGATTCAGGTCCGGTTCTAATTATAGCTCCAATTTTTTTTTCTTTAAACAACGTATACAATAATCAATAACGTATAATTCAACAATTACTGTACAAATTAATTAATGCTAACATAATAGAAAAGTATCAGCAAAATTCATAATTATTGCAGACAGTAATGTTTACCAATCGAAGCAGTCTGAACAACTTGCTAGGAAGACAGGTGTGAATCTGTCTAATCATTGTATAGTATAGTACATTTATACGTGGTAAGGTGACAAAAACAACGTTGGGGAATCACTAAAAGTGACGGCTATTTCTTGGTCCATTTTGTGAGTTAACATGATTGAACATGTGCCTTTGTGTGTTCTCTATTACAACACGAATTTCTCTTCTAACCATGCAACATTTGGTCCCCCAATCATATATATGCCTTTTCCTCTTACACAAATTGACATAAATACTATCATCTTTCTATAAATATTTATTTTATGTTACATGAACATTTATTAAATTAAAATAAAATTCTAATAATTAATATATTAATAATTTTTTTTAACTTAATTTAATATACATTAATATAAATAAAAAGTAAAATGATAAAATTTATTAGTATATTAATGATTTTTTAATAATCATGTAAAATAAAAAAAATATAATATAGAGACGAAGAGAGTACTTTTTAATATAAACTTTTTAAATTTAGTACTCTTATAATATACATAAATAATATCTTTTATACATTTGACTTGACTAACAAATATTATTATTTTCAATCAACCTGTCAAATGTCTAACTTTTCTCTTATTAGATTAAACTCGTTCAAGAAATTAAATCTTATTCATATACTCTTTAGTGTGTATATATATATACTACAAATTATATAGGAGCAATGTACTAACCTTTAGAAAGAATAACGTTGACTTGTCCTGTTATACACGTAAGAAAAGTGTCCATAAAATATCTAAAACGAGACCTCCTTTACTTTCATTGATAGCCTAAATACATCAATCACATTCCTTCAAATTCTCACTTATTTAACTCTTATATATTACTGACGCTATGAATTTTTCTAATGTCATGCGACTTACCTACAAAGAAATAATCATAACAAACCAAACTAATTAAATAAAAATATATAAGTAAAATTATAATGATAACAAGCCGAAAAAAAGAACCATTATTAAATATTAATGTATACAAGTTAAATCCAATAATTTTTATTACAATGCCATACGAAAGTGAATATCATAAATCAATCAATCACACTCTAATAATGAAAAATGCGTATGTTGTGAAAGAAATATATGTATTATTGTAAGTTGTTCATGTGGTGTAGATGTATTTTTGGTTGAAAGGGTGGAGATCAATCTCTTGGGTCCAAGCGGATGGATCTTGGATGTGCAAATGCCAGTAGGTCTGGGCTAGCCCATCTGGGTCCATCAAACCATCTCCGGGTCCGGCCCATACGCCGCTTTGTTGTTGCTCTTCTTCCCCAACCAACCTCTCTTGCGAACTGGACGCTATTGCTCCACTGCATTGCAAACTTCATAAAATTTCAAGTTATATGTATTCTAGGAATATAAATGATATTTATACAACTACATCATTCATCTTTACCTAATACAAGTAATTAAATAGCTTTAGGGAGGCTAAATACTTACTTTTTTTTTAATCCAAAAAGTGCTAATTATTTTTCTCAAAAGTTAATGTACTTTTCGAAAAAGATTCACCTCGAAACACTTTAAAAAAAACATTAGTTATTGCTCAAATTAAAAGTGTGTTCAAATTTATTGGTTAAAACAAATGGCTTTTCGAGAAAAATTACTCTTTTGAAAACACTTATAACAAAAATACTTTTCAAAATAAAGTCAAAAATCAGTAAATTATAATATAAAAATGCATGGTGAAATACTTTAAAGCTTCACCCTTTAGTCCAACAAAGTAATAAACATAAAAGCAAAAAGCAAAAAGCAAAAAGAGAAATAAAACTTTTATTTTGACTGAAATTTTTATTTTACTTTTATAACAAATGAAAACAAATTTTCTAGCTAGAGTATTAAGAAATGAAATACTACAAGCCTACTAAAACTATAAATTTTTAGAAGTTTGGTTAAATAAACATAAATCATGCATTAAAGCACTTTTAATGAATGTTTTCTTGCTACAAAGTTCAATACAAGCAAATCAACTGAGAGATCCTAAAAATGTAGCTGCTTGGAGCAAGCTGTAGATCCTTTCCTTTAAAACCAGATATTTTATTTGCTGAGTCAGGTAGAATCAGCGGGCGCAGCCACATATTTGTAAAAGAAATTAGACTCGCCCTTGCTTTAATTTATATGACTTACTTTCTTTTTTAATCAATTACAAAAAATGATATATTTTTATATTTAATAACAATTTAACTTTAAAATATCTATTTTATCCTTCGTAAAATGATATTTAAACCATAAATTTTAAAAGCTTTTTTAAAAAGAAATAAATTTTGTGTCAAGTCAAATTAATTCATACAAATTGAGAAGGGGGAATAATATATATATTGTATGGAGTGCATATGGACGTGTTCACTGACCACAAGAGCTAATACACAGAGGGAAGGTGATAGCCTAAAGTATATAAATTAAAATTATTTATGAAATTGTAGAACAACATATTTGTCAAGTCGCGTCTCTCTCTCTTTCTCTCATCTTATTGGATTATGAGTAAGCTACACGCCTATTCTCAATGATTTTCTCCAAGGCAAACTATCAGAAAACTTTAAACCGGATCGATGGCGTTCTTTAACGGGTTCGAAGTAGACACATGAACTAATCAAAATATGTTCAATATCTATTATATATACATAAAAAATTATTTTTACCATATAAATATAATATAATTTTTCACGAAAGAAGGTTGGGATGAACCCTAATCATCACATGGCTCCGGCACTTCACCTGACCACCAATACAGCTAGGTTTACGCTAGAATGATTTTCTTGCAGGTCTTTAATTCTTTTTGTTAGAATTCTGGTTCAAGGCGAAATACCAACATAGATTCCAAAAAAATATCCTCAGAATGAGTTGTCATTGTTATATTGATAAATAAAAAGCTAAAAGATTGGTTGCATCTTCTTGGTAAACTGGACTAGGGAAAGACAATTACAACACGGAAAATTAATCCATCATAGAGAAACAGAAAAAAAAAAACAAATAGAATCTGAGATAGACTAACCGGGCGGGTGTGGCGACGATTCCGTGGATGACGACATGCGCCACGTGTACTCCAAGAGGTTGAAACTCCTTTGCCAGACATTGGGATAAGCCTCTCATTGCAAACTTTCCACAGCCTGACATATTGCAAAATTGAATTTGTAAATTTGACGAGCAACAAATTAAAATGAAAAAGAAAATTAATTAGAATGATGACGTACGTACATAATTCAGAATAACCGGCAATACCATTTAGAGAAGCTGAACATCCAGTGAACAGAATTGTCCCTCTTCCTCGTTCCACCATTCCTGGAAGTACCTAACAGATTTAATTGCTAAAAAAAATTAAAACTCATCTATGGTTGAATTGGAATTGGAAGTGATTAAAAGAGACCTGTTGAGCGCAGTGAAAGGCACCGACGGAGGAGACAGCGATAGATTTATGAAAGTGTTGAAGTTGAATGTGTGTGAAGTTTGTTGGTTGCGAAGATGTTGGTTGATGCGCATTGTAAACCAACACTTGCACAAAGCCAAGTGATAGAACTCCCTCGAATGCTTCTCTTATGCTTTGCGAATCTGAACAATCGATCCGGATTGCGAACACTGCCGCTTTCTCCTCTCTAGCTATTTCATCAGCAAATCTCGATAATCTACCTGCTCCAGTTATTATATTGCTTTACAACATTTATAAATGAGTTAGAGAATGAATTTGGTAGTGAACACGAACCTAAGTCCCGGGCAAGTATAGCAACAGTATAGCCTTCATGGGCGAACTTACGGGCGATGGAGCGGCCGAGTTTCGGGCCCACACCAACAATGGCAGCAATGCCTTTCGATGAGCCGGAACTCGCCATGCTCCACATCTTTTAATTTGATGCTTTCAATTTCAATTTTATCGGATCATCATGAAATCTACTGCTTGTTCTGAATTAATTAATCACAGAATTTTGCAATAGGGGGAATATGGAAGGGATAATCCGATGGATTTTTTATGTGGCGTACAACAAGCTCTGATTTACCTCATACCCCAAGTATGCACCGTGTAAAGTATGGAAAAAAGTACTTCACACTGCTCACTGCTCAGCTAAATAGCTAATCATTGCGTTACTGATAAGTATCAATAGCAACAATAACTGCCCATGGCCCATGCTAAAAGGGTTTTTTTTTTGAGAGTGAAATGTAATAGTACAACTACAGGGATCGTTTGGTTTGACTACCAGTTATGATGTGATATGTTATGTAGGGATTATTTATTCTTAATTGTTTGCTTTGTTGCATAAATTTTAAGAATGCATTGTTTGTTTACAAAAATATCTTTCAACCTATTAAGGATAAATCTTTCATCTTATTTAGCTTAATTATTATAATGTGTGCATTTCCTTGATAATACTATATGCATTTAAAATAAAATTTTTGTTTTATTTAATTTTAAAATAGAACTTCCATTTTTAAGTTTATTAAAAATAAACATAAATCATGCATTAAAGCAATAGTGTAATTTTTCAATAAAAATATATGAAGAAGTATCATAAAAATAAGGAGGGAAGGTTATAATATTAATATATACATTGTATTAAAAAAATATAAAATACAAAGTGAGATATAAAATGAGTTTAAAAGGATTTTCTTATCATTTATCCCTTTTATCTCGAGATAAGTTATCCTAAGATTAGTATACCACCAAATAGAATGGATAAATTATTCCGGTACTATTTATTAGTCCCGGAATAAGTTATTCTGGATTTACCAACCAAACAATAATTTAAAGATCATTATAATTTAATCCCGAAATAAATCGACCCCTAAAAATAATTATTTATTTATTTCACCTCCATCCTTGCTGGGGTAATAAATTTGAAGAAAGATTAACATGGTGAAAAAAGGGTAGTAGTATTAACTTGAGATCAGAGCGTAAGTTCGAATAATTTAATGATTTTGAAAGAATCAGTTTCATATTTATGTAGTGTCAATTATGCTCAGATCCAACTGGTTGAGATTGACTATATTCCAACCTATTGACCATTCTAACCAAACAAAAATAAATAAATAAAAATAAAAATAAAACAGCATGATAAATATAATTTTATAAATAGAGTTTGAGAAATATAAGAGGTATGCATATTTTAACTTACCTTATTGAGTAGAAATTTTATTTTTCATGGATTTTTTAAGATGGTAACTGTGGTCTAAATCTAGGTATAATATATAAACATGCTTTTTAACTTGGCGCAGTTGATATCTATACTCTCTAAATTTGGGTGTACGTGAGTAAGCATTTAAACTTATATAAAATTAAGTAAATAGATATATTCGTCTTACGTGGAGTTCTATATGATAATTTTGTGTCTCACGTGGTGTCCTACATGTATTATGCTATATAAGATGTGTATATATACTTATTCAATTTTATACAGATTTAAATATCTACCTGTACACATTCAAAATTGAAAAATATAAATATTATTGAAAACCAAATTAAAAGGAGGGACACCTATATTATGCCTTACATCTGACAGAAAATCTTGCGCCATTTCCCCGCTCCATCGCATCTCTGGTTTTCTTCTTAAAATTTCGGTTAAGAATGTATCATCTTACTCTAATTAAAAATGATTTATCTTTAAAAAATTTTTTTTATCCTTAATGAAATGATTCTCAACCACACACATATGTAAAAATAATTTTAGACCACATGTCTTAAATGACTTTTTTTTTTCTTAAACACTATACCAAATCAAAGAATGTATTAATTTGTATATAAATATATATAAAGTATGCTTTGCATATACCTTTTCCTATGTGTAAAGTCAAATTCTAAATCAATTTGCATATATCCATTGGGTTCCCTTGGATACTGTAACTATGTTTACGATAAGCAGTTAAAGATCAGGACAGATTCGTGATAGATATAATTTATTGGATGATAACATACAACAAATTACATTATCTATATCATATTAAAGTTAAACTTAATTCAAATTATGGATTGAAATATTCTCATCAAATTCTAGAGGTATCTTGTGAAAAAGATGAGGGAGATTTTTTTTTTAATATACTTGTATTTTGTAAAGTAGAGAATATATCCTTTTGCAAAAAGAAAAGTCAAGTCCTTTGAGTTAATTGGTCCAAGATTGTCAGTGTAACGAAAAGGAATCCAATTATTGGAGAGGACCATCATGGTATATAAAATCTTTACGCTTTTCAAATATCATTATGTGATCCACGACTAAAATGAAATCCATATACTTATGCTCCACCCCACGGACGTCTTAAACAGGGAAAATAAAAAGCAGCATGCCTTGCGTGGCCTAAATTAAGTAGCCATTTCCGCACAGAATTTGGAATCTCAATTTTAAATTTAATCTATCTATCTATACTATATTAAAAGTATGAAGATCTTATTTAAACTTTTTGCCCTTCATTAAAAGATTTGCTTCTTTCTTATTTGAATTAAGAAAATACTTACAATCGCTAAAAAAATTTAATTTATCATGGGTTCTAATTAGTGATAGAATATATATATATATGACCTTTATAAATAAATAATTTATCAAAATTACTTTTATAGTGAATTATTTATCTTTTTATAAATTTATAATTTAATTTAATTTCTCTCGCTTTGATCACACACAAAGCGCATACAATAAGACTAGTTTTAAAAAGTATGTGAAGAAATTATTTATATTAGGTGTAAGGATTAAATTAAAAATAATAATTAGAGTATTAATTTTGTTAATTAGTGAATTTTTATAAAATTATGTGTACTTAAATCATAAATATTTATTTATATATAAAAAAAAAGAAATATGATTTATTAATATGATACTTTATGATATATTAATACTTTATTTATTTATAGATATAACTTTTTTATTAGGTAAAAATTATATAAGAGTGGAAGAAGTTTTAATAAGTGTTTGCCTGAATAATTATTAATATGTATAGTCTTAGATAAAAGCTGCACGTCGTCCTTACAAATTTTAAAGGTTAGGATCTATTTTGAATTTCTTTTCCATGATAATTACTTGAAATTATTTGGGCAAGTACTTTTAAAAATAATAATTAATTTTAGTAATACTTTATATTTAATATCATTTATAGTAATAGATAGCAATGCTATGAGAAATCTGTGTTTATATTAAAAGTAAATTATGTGTTCAATACAAATGTATTATAATAGATTGTTTGGTTTGGATACAAGTTATGATGGTATTAGTTATGTTAGGATAAGTTATTGCGTTGAAATTTGATGAATTTCTGAGTTGCATTGTGTAACACCTTGGAAATTCCTAAGCTAAGATCCAAACTTCCCTCTTATGCGTATGAGGTCATACCAAGTGATTCTAACCTTGAATATAGGTATTAAAGCCTATTTTACAGTGGATACTAGATCTGAGATGATAAAGGTCACAAAAATCCTTTAACACACAGTTACGATGAAATATTCCTTACCGATTGAGTCTCGATATGAAATGCTATGCAATTTGGTGAGCTAATAAATCCATGATTATGAACTTATGTTAAGGTGTTTCCCTAAGTATTTGAAGTATGTCGGATGTGGTTTGAGGTCATAATGGACACTCAAGGCCAAGACAAGTTCAAAACATTTCAATCGGCTAAGTTTCGATGTGAGTTCATACAAGGGTCAACTTCAAATGGTTATATCTCTAAACACATAAAGATTTAGATAACCCATGATGTATCAAATTGTAGATAATTGAATTAGCTTTCTAACGCATCCAATTTTGCCTTAATCGAAGTTTGAAGTAAAAAGTTATGACTGTTTTACTGAAATCTACTGAATCTGTAACTTTCGGCAATCCGCCGATTTAGACCATCAAAACGCTCCGAGAAAGCTTAGAGTCTGTCAAAAAGGGTGATCCAATGTCCCCACTTGGCGTACCATTGAATGTTCGGTGATGGGACCCCTAGACCGCCGTTTTGGCCGTCAAAACTTTTTCAATCTTGATGATTATTTGACATTCCCAAAAGGTTATTGTATTGTGTGTATGATACGTATGTACAATTTGTGCATTTTGGTTGTTTATCATCTTTTCCTAATTGGTATTGGTTGATGAATCTATTATACTAAATATAGTCATTTATCAAATATATAATGATACTTGTATAGAACATGAAATAGTTGGATATAGTGATTCATGGGGGCATCATGTATCTAGTGTATTTATTGTATATTTGATTCATATAATTTATGTTTTTTTAATTTGTATCATCTTTCGCTCACTGGTATGGATTGTTGAATCAATTAGCATAAATACAGTTATTGTATCATAGTTAATTATACTTGTACAGTGCTTGCAACAATTGAATGTACCACACGATACGATTCACATTTTTATTATTGTGAATCATGTCAAATCATTTTTTTAATAATTTTTTGATACGTAAATATTCTGGTCGATTTATAAGTATTATATAATGAGTTGTAATATAGCATATATCTAATTTTTTTTTTGTATAATGGATTCATATTTAAAAGTATTAATTGGGATATATGATATATATATATATATATATATATATATATATATATATATATGTATTTTTTTTTTGCTTTTTGATGTATATCAATTTATGCTGATTGGTATGAGTTTGTTATTCTCTTAGCTTAAATATAATCAATGTACCACATTTCATCATACATAATGTGATCATGAAAAACTATTCAATGTATTAAACAATATGATACACACTATAATGAATTGTGTTAATCATGTAATAAATATTTTTAATTTACTCTATTTTTATTTTAAAAGATTTATACAATGTGTTTAGGGATTGTGAATTGTATGTAACTGTTTTGTCGAGCATCTTAGTAATGGAATTCAAATTCCATCTCATTATCTTGACTCAGATTTTCTACAAACAGGATACGCAACACTACTATGAACATATGATTATTAAAAGGCTATGGCAGGATATGCCAACGAAAATAATAACCTACCAAAATAGAAGGATTAGTTCAAAGAACCACTTGTAAATGACTTAGTTAATATAGATTAGTTATTTTTTCAGTAGTTAGAAAAATAAATCTTTTTAATGCATGTAAGATGATTTTAATTAAATTTTTATTAGTACTCATATGACTTATATATTTTTTGTTTTAAAAATTTAATATAAATGTTTATGTTGCCCAAACTTGATGTATCGACTTCCAAATCTATCAGAATTGAACAAAGTTTGCTTAGTCTAATATATCATGTGTCATGATATGGAGTTATGTTTTATAATATTCCTTGACAATGTATCACTTAACATGATACTTGACAATACATGAGTTTACACTTAAATAAATTTGACTAATGAATTGTATCAGTTGTGAAAATTTTTTCTTATTTGAGTATATCATGTTACATGATACTTGAATAAAATTAACTAAAATTTAGGGAATTGGAAACTAAAAAATTATGTTGCTTTCCATTTAAAGCGTAACTGAAATTTAACATGATAAATCATTTGCTATGAATTTAGCTTGCAAATAATGTATTCGGACATAGCTTATTTTAATTTTTTTTATCAAATTAAAAAAATAGGAATAAATTAGAATTTATTGCTCACACGATATGATTCTTAAAAGTTTTACCTTTAAATTTCAACTAATATGAGTTCCACAGACTAATACTAGCCCAAGATAGAAGCCCAATAACCCAAATCTAAGGTACAACCACCCTCTGGACAAGAGTTTGAAAAGCGTTACATTTCCAATATATTAAAGACGTCTGGAACTTCAAGCTAAGTGATTTAGTAACCTTTTCCAGTTTAGAAAAGATGAATATATTCAAAAAAGTTTGCGCTTACCTCAACCCATCCCATCTCTTCCTAATAAAAAAATAATTTACTTTATGAATGAGTTTTTATACTCATATTACCCATTTTTAAATGGGTAACATGAGCTTTACCTATGTTTTTATTATCTTAAATGGGTTGGATATCCAACTCGTTTAAAATGAATAAATCTAGATAAGTATCCAAATAACTTACCAATTTTGCCACCCCTTTATATACATATTTAGATTGTATAAATTGTGTGTACTTCAAATCATATACTATATTAATAAATAAATTTGGTCGACCAAAAACATATTGGTAAAAGAGAAATACATACAGAGTACTATTGGTTCCAACTTGGTGATAATTTTTAATTGAACCCACGAGTTTGTGTCTCCATGTGAGTCTGGTATATATTTTTATTTTAAAGCAGTCTACGAGCATAGGTGATTAATTTAGTAAGTGTATCTCTGTCTCTAATTTAAAAAAGAAATAGTGCAAGTATCAATGTGGGGTTTTAGATGTTGATGCCTTTAATTAATATAATGAACTAACTTAATTAACTGTCAATATTCTAAATTCTAATTAAAAGTGTGGTCCAAACTCCAAATTCACCAACTTGCGTTGTACCTTCTGCGTAGAAATATTAATTACTATTCTATTATTACATTAACATATCCTAGCCTAGTTATGTCATGCCATTATATTTTAAAAACAATGTCAATGAATTAAAGCTGATAAATTGTAGATTCAAATATAGTCCTCCCAACTGACTGACATTACTGATCCAAATTCATAACACATAGGACTCAGAAAAATAAAATATCTTTTATGGAAAGCTTTTTCATTTTTAGATTCGTTAAGGGTGATGAATTCATTCATCGATCCTACTACACTTATTGGTGCTACATATATACATATTGCATAATGCATAAGGATCAAAATTAACCCTGAGCCACTAGAATTGATATAAGCCCTTGGTATACCTGTGGATATAAAAATGAAATCATATTGTGTGATTTTTTTTTTTTACTGAAAAATTTATTGTGTACGTACACAAAGAACTTAAATTTCCAGTCCAGGTGCACTTTAATTTGTCATGCCAGATACATTAAGGAGGAGTGCTATTATAGTAATTGGAAAAAAGGAGTCATAATACTATAATTAATCTTACACCGTCAACTGACTTAATTTTTTATACTTTACAACCAATGTTGTTGGAGCTTTTCTACTCTCTCTCTCTCTATCTCTTTTGTCGTTATTCTGTCCTTGCTCATTAAAAACTAGTATACCATTTTCTTCTCCGAAAGGAAAGAAAATCTCTTTAATTCCAAGATGGTTGGATCTCAATATATTACTCTCTCGCTTTGAAGAAAAATGACTTTTTTTTAATCTATTGCAAATAGAATAATTTTTTTCATAATATTTTAATTTTAACTTTTTACGTAGCATATTTAAGGCTACAAGATTAAAAAAAATTTTGTTACTTTAATTTACAATCACAAAATTAAAAAGTCTTTTTTATTTTCTTAAAAATTTCGTGTCAAGTCAAATTAGATCATTGTTTTTTAAACGAAATGAGTAATTATTATTCCATTTTCAATTCTTATTGGTGTTTCCACCCGTCCATATTATTGAAACTTTTTCCATAGTTTAAAATAAGTGAATTTTTCAAAATTTAAGAAATTGTGGAGGCTTTTTTTTTGGTATTTACCGACCTTCATTAAAAGAGGTTCTTAACTAATTTATATTTTCTCATAGAATAATTTAGGAATAATCAAATTAAAATAGTTAATTATAATCGAAAGTTTTATGTTGTTAAATATTTTTCTTTAGAAATAGTATTATATCACATAACACAAAAGATTTTAACAAGCATTACTACCTTTTCAAGAGCTCAAGGGCTACTTGTCGAAAGAAAGTAAAATATTATTTTAAAGTGGCTATTTATTAGAAAAAATAGAGGAGAGTCCAACTGGTTCTATGCACTTTGGCACTTACCTAGGCATTTTGTGTACTTGTATAATGTTAACTTCTGAAAGAAATGTTGTATGTCGTGTAGAGGTCAGAGGAAGTTGATCACTTTACAGCCACAAGTATTTTATTAGAGAGGCAACCTAAAGCCTAGGTGACCCTTTGCATCTTCCAATTTCCGACTGGACAACTTTCAAACTATTGTTTAAGACATGTACTGTAATAGATATGCTTGTATATTTACGTCAGTGGGGTAATTGGTGAAATATTTCTTCACATTTGCTGCTTTCTTTTGGATTCCAAAGCTAAAGGCAAACGTTTTTACGCATGAATTTATCTAGTTCCTCATTTTTTTTTTCATTTATTTCGTCTATCTTTGGGTTTTTGAGATGAGGGTTCCCAGGAAACAGTCTCTTTACTTCTGTGAGGTAGTGGTAAGGTCTGTGTACATTCTACCCTCCCCAGACCCCACTTGTGGAATTTCACTGGGTATGTTATTGTTGTTGTTGTATTTCGTCCATCTTTATTTTTTTCAACAAATTATGCACTATTGCTTTCTCCAACATCACTACAACAAAAGAGACACTTAGTGATAATAGATTTTTTTTACATGTATCGCCACAAAAATCTTTAATAGTAATTGAATAAATGTCATCGCATCCAGAATTGCTAAAATTTGTTAGTAATATTTATAAAGAATGTTGATTATAAATACTTATATTTATTATTGCTGCTGAATATAATATAACGACAATTATATTATTCCCACTAAATCCTTTATTTGTTATAATGTATCCGACCCTTTATTTTTAATATCTGTGTTTCAAATTGAGCTTTGAGTGTATGTTTTACAGTTTGTGATTACGGGGATTGGGAGATAACTTGATGGCTCGGAGTTTAAGAGAACAAAGAAAATTCTTTAATATTGTCGTCCTAAATTAAAGTTATGTCAAATATACAAAATACTGTTTAATCTTGTGTTTTTAAACATGCCACGTGAAAAGTTAAAATCAAACTTTTGCTAAAAAATGGAAATGGATCATTCTCTTTTAAACAAATTAATAAGAAAAGTACGTAATTCTTTTTTAAAAGGAGGATTATATATTTATATCGTTACAAAAGTGGCTCACATATACCTTTTTCATTTAATGGAAGTGAATTTTTTTTTTCAAGCTTTGAATTTTAAAAATCCATATAGGGGCAAATACAATTTGTTCTTTTCACTCATATGTTTTTTTTCTTTTATTCTTTACGTAAAAATATGAGAAATAAAAGACAAAAAAAAAGTGTGGATGGAAAAGGAGAAAAAAGTGAGGAACTTTTACTATTTTTTTTTTAGCTATATTTTAATTAGTTTTTTTTGTATTAAAAAAATTGGGACATCTATGATTCATTTTAAAAGAATTAGTGAAAAAAAATTTACCATTAAAATAATAAATTTAAATTAACCATTCAATCAAAGAATTAAAAGAAAAGTGTGAAAAGATCTATTATACCTTACCTGAATATTTTTTTAAATATTTTTTTTTTCATTTCCGTTAAAGTAATTTGTGAATCATTTGCGATCTCTTAACCTAGTTTCTTCCGAAGGAAATTAGGAATTTGACCTAGCTAATAAGTCAACATCAGTACTCGATTATAGAATTGGGATCTCTTAAGGTAATCGAATTCTATATATATTACAATTTATTTCAACGTTTGATTAATTTGATCTGGATTTGACTTTTTCTGATTAGTAAGAAAATGGCAGATACATTTGCGGGTTAATATCTGAAAAAAAAAAATTCTCCTTTTACATTTTGGACTTACAAAAAGTTCCACTTAGATTTGTCAGATCTGATTACTTAATTCGTATCAGCAGT
>DF358507.1:48222-62764 GCA_000787875.1 Solanum virginianum
GGTAGATAATCTTGCCCGTAGAGGTTGAGTGATGAGAGTTCTTGAAGGATTGATAGATTTATGAGCATGTTGAGTCTTGGGAGGAGTATTAGCATCGAAATGGGTAAGAGTGTATCTCACTCGAACCCATTAACTATGTGGCCAGCGTAGGAGAGGATTGGGCCGTGAAAGTGGATGTTTCCTTTGTCCCAAAAGAGGACTTGACAGACTTTTAGATTCATTGACAGACTCGTCCTTTACCCCGGCAAGGTACTGGACAGATGTGGCAACGACATCTCTACGTTGTATCACTACTGGCTCATAGATAGTGGTTGTTGGTTATAGAAACTCCCAGATAGGTTTCATGAGGATAGAACTCTGATGTGATGTGAATGTTTAATGTTTGATAGCTAGTGAAGTGATAGAGTCTTGTCTCTTATATCTGAGGTGAGGCTGAGTAATTGATAAGTGTCAATTATATTATTTCCTTTTTTCTTAGCCCATTTTTACATATAGTACATTTCATGTACTAACGCCCCTCTGGCGCTGCATCATTTTATGATGCAAATTTGATAGACTGAGGACTTTAGCACCCCGATTGTTGAGGTTCAGAGATCTCTATTTCAGGCAGTGGTGAGTCCTCCCCTGTATTCAGAGGATGATTATTTCTATTGATTTTTTTCTAGTCTTCTATTAGATTTTGGTAGCCATGACCTGTCATGGTACTGTCTTAGACTATAACATAGAGGCTTCATAGACATAAATATTGATGTTGATATCGAGAGTTCCTTTCCCTTTTTCTTTCCTTATATTGAGACTGTTGACTTTCCTATTCTATTTTTGTATAATAGATTAATGTTGATAGTATGAGACCACTGATAAGATAACATTTGTTGTCTATTATATCATTTCTTTTCTGCTGATAAATTGGCTGAACGATGGCAAAGAGACTGAGTGGTCTGCTTGGGGGCTAGCAATTGTCTCCGAGTGCCAGTCATGTCTAGAGTACCCTCCCCTGGCATGACAAACTTGGTATCATAGCCCAGAGTTCGAGTGTCCTAGGGAGTCTATGAAGCCATGTCTAGTAGAGTCTTGTTTATGGGTTTGTTGTGCACCACACTTCATAAGCAGGAGGGTATAGGACATTAGAAAGTTTTATCCTTCTTCTATGATCTGAAATCGTGTTATGCAACTAACTTGTGAAATTCTGCTCTTAACTCGTGCGTTACGCTTACAGAAAATGCCGCCCAAGAGAACAGCCGCCTAAAGAGATGCCATAGCTCCCATCGCTGAGAACATCCAACCCTTGGTTCCGATACAGACTGAGACAAGAAGACAGAGATGCCCCGCTAGGACTGATAAGGTCCCTCAGGCGCCCCCTGCTCAGCCCCAGCCAGCTCCCACTACTAAGGCAGAATTCAGGGGAGTTATCACTATGCTAACTCAGTTGGTGTCCTCTCAGGGAAATAGCCACGGTTCTCAAGCTCCTATTCTAGCTCACAAGAGCCCTCAGCTGCAACCCAGCTCAAGGACTTCTTGAGGATGAACTCGCCAATGTACACGGGGTTGAAGGTGGAGGAGGACCCCCAGAATTTCATTGATGAGATGTACAAAGTCGTAAGAGCCATGCATGCGACTGAGATCGAGGGAGTTGAGCTTGTGTCCTACCAGCTGAAGGATGTGGCGCATGTGTGATACACTTAGTGAGAGGGGAGTAGAGGGAAGGATGCGGAGCCTGCAACGTGGGATGAGTTCGAAACCACCTTACTTGATCATTTCTTTCCTCAAGAGTTGAGGAAGACGAAGACGGATGAGTTCGTGAATCTGAAGCAGGGAGGGATGACTGTGAAGTCGTACAACCTTAAGTTCACCAAACTGTCCAGGTATACTCTGGAGATGGTGAAAGATATGAGGCAGAAGATAAGGAGATTTGTGTATGGCCTGGCTAGACATGTGTAGAGAGAGTGTAAGACTGCCTTGCTGATTCTGGGTATGGACATCTCTAGACTGGTAGTGTACGCCCAGCAGACAGAGAAGGATAAGAGGAGGGGTAGGGAGGAGCACTTGAGTAAAAAGGCGTAGTCAACGGGACATGAATCTAACCCGTAGAGACAAAACAAAGGTGACAAATCTTATTTCCTGAAGAGATCATCCCATCTCGCACCATCCACAGCCAGTGCACCCGCACAACCAACCAGGTATGATAAAAAATCTTAGGGTTATCAAAATTTCAGGACCCCAGACGCCCAATCTCAGGCCAGTGTGATTCAAGATATTAGGGGAAAGCCACTTTGCAGCAAGTATAGTAAGCTTCATCTGGGAGAGTGTCGTGTTGACAATGATATGTGTTATGCTTATGGTCAGGCTGGTCATTCAGTTATGAGTGCCCGAAGAGGAGGCAAGGGGAGGGGAGCGGCAGAGCTCAGTCTTCAACAACACCTCCAATAGATAATCAGCAGCAGGGTGCTATTACTACGATACTGGAGGCGGGACAAACCACTTTTATGCTATGGGTAACCATCAGGAGCAGGAGGCTGCAACAAATGTTGTTATGGGTATGCTTTATTTATTTCCTTATGGTTGCTATGGCTTGATTGATTCGGGGGCCACCTTATCTTTTGTAACTCCTTATGTGGCTAGAAAGTTTGGGATTCTTCCTGAGTGTTTACTTGAGCCATTTTCTGTCTCTACTCCTACTTGTGAGTCTATCCTAGCTGAGAGGGTTTACACGGACTGTGTAGTGTCTATCTATCATAGAGACATTTTAGCTGATCTGATTTTGATTCTTCCTGAGTATTTACTTGAGCCCTTTTTTTGTCTCTACTCCTACTTGTGAGTCTATCCTAGCTGAGAGGGTTTAAAGGGATTATGTGGTGTCTATTTATCATAAAGACACACTAGCTGATTTGGTAGAGTTGGAGTTGGTCGATTTTGATGTGATAATAGGCATGGATTGGCTTCATGCCTGTTATGCTTCTGTCGATTGTAAAACCTGAATGGTTAGGTTCCAATTTCCTAATGAGCCTGTCTTAGAGTGGAAAGGGAGTTTTGTTGCCCCTAAGGGTAAATTTATATCCTATCTTAGAGCTAGAAAGTTGATATCTAAGGTTTGTATCTATTACCTCGTGCAAGTGAAGTCTGATGATGTTGAGTCTCCCACTCTTGAGTTAGTCCCGATAGTGAATGAATTTCCCGAGGTCTTTCCTGATGATCTTCCTGGAGTTCCTCCTGATAGGGAGATTGACTTGGGGATTGACGTTCTACCCGAAACCAAACCTATCTCAATTCCACCCTATAGAATGACCCCCCTAGAGTTGAAAGAATTCAAAAAGCAATTGAAAGACTTGTTAGAGAAAGGTATCATACGGCCTAGTGTCTTACCTTAGAGTACTCCTGTCCTATTCGTGCGTAAGAAAAATTGGTCCTTGAGGATGTGTATAGACTACCGACAGTTGAACAAGGTGACCATAAAGAATAAATACCTTTTTTCCATAATAGTTGATCTCTTTGACCAACTTCAGGGTGCTACTTGTTTCTCCAAGATAGATCTTAGATCGGGTTACCATCAGTTGAAGGTGAGGAAAAAGTGACATTCTTAAGACAACCTTTAGAACACGGTATGGCCATTTCGAGTTCTTGGTCATGTCCTTCGGGTTGACAAATGTACCTGCAACTTTCATGGACTTGATGAATAGGGTATTCAGACCATACCTTGACATGTTCATGATCATGTTTATTGATGACATCCTAGTGTATTCGAGGAACGAGAAGGAGCATGCAAATCACCTTAGAGTTGTTTTGCAAACACTCAAAGATCATGAGTTATATGTAAAATTCTCCAAGTGTGAGTTTTGGCTCAAGTCAGTGGCTTTCTTAGGACATATTCTTTCGAGAGATGACATTTGGGTGGATAACCAGAAGATTGAGGCGGTTAAGAACTGGCCAAGACCAACTTCTCCAACAGAAATACAAAGTTTCTTGGGTTTGGCCGTGTACTACCATAGATTTGTGGAGGGCTTCTCTTCTCTGTCAGCCCCTTTGACAAAACTGACTCAGAAGAAGACTAAGTTTTAGTGGTCTGAGGCATGTGACAAGAGTTTTCAGGAGTTGAAGACTAGATTGACTACCGCACCAGCGTTGACATTCCCAGACAAGACGGGTGACTTTATGATATATTGTGATGTATCCAGAGTTGGATTGGAGTGTGTGCTTATGCAGAGAGGGAAGATAATAGCGTATGCGTCCAGACAACTTAAGATTCATGAGAAGAATTATCTGACTTATGAAATTGAGTTGACAACAATGGTGTTCGCACTTAAATCTGGCATCACTATCTGTATGGAGTGCACGTGGACGTGTTCACTGACCACAAGAGCTTGCAGTACATGTTCAGTCAGAAAGAGCTCAAACTGCGGCAGAGGAGGTAGCTGGAGTTGCTCAAGGATTATGATATGAGCATCCTCTACCACCCAGGTATGGTTAACGTTGTTGCTGATGTTCTTAGAAGGATGCCTATAGGTAGCACTGCCCATGTTGAAGAGGGAACGAGAGAATTAGCCAAGGAAGTGCATAGGTTGGCTCGATTGGGAGTGCAGCTTGAGGAGAACGACGAAGGCGGGGTCAATGCTCAGAACGAAGGGGGGTCAATATTCAGAATGGTTCCGCTTCATCCTTAGTGTCTGAGGTGAAGGAAAAACAAGATCAAAACCCTGTCTTACTCCAATTGAAAGAAGTGGTTCACAAGCAAAAAATGATGGTTTTCTCCAAATGGGAGATAGGGTATTGAGGTACCAAGGGAGATTGGGTATACCTGATGTTGATGGTGTTCAAGCTAGAATCATGGTCGAAGCTCATAGTATGATGTAGTCCATTCATCCTGGCTCCAGCAAGATGTACCACGACTTGAAGGAAATCTATTGGTGGAATGGGATGAAGAAAGACATTACAGAGTTCGTTTTCAAGTGCCCCAATTTCCAACAGATTAAGGTTGAACATCAGAAACCTTGTGGGTTAGCTCAGAATTTCGAAATTCTGAAATGAAAATGGGAAGTGATCAACATAGACTTCATCACGGGCTTACCCTAGTCCCAAAAGCAATATGATTCAATATGGGTGATTGTTGACAGAATGACGAAATTAACCCACTTTTTGGTGGTTAAGACAACTTATACTGCTGAAGAGTATGCTCGACTTTACATTCGGGAGATTGTGAGGTTGCATAGGGTTCCCTTGTCTATTATCTCAGACAGAGGAGTTCAATTCACCTCTCAATTTTGGAGATTGTTCCAGAAGGGATTGGGTACGAGGTGAATTTGAGTACTGTTTTTCGCCCTTAAACAGATGGGTAGGTAGAACGCACTATCCAGACTTTGGAGGATATGTTGAGGGAATGCGTGATTGATTTCAAAGGAAACTAGGATGATCACTTACCATTGATTGAGTTCACGTATAATAATAGCTATCATGCCAGTATTCAGATGGCCTCGTATGAGGCATTATACGGAAGGAGGTGTATATCTTATATTGCATGGTTCGAGGTGGACGAAGCTGAGTTGATTGGGCTTGGCCTCGTACACCAGTCTATGGAGAAGGTGAAGTCATCTAGGAAAGATTAAAGATAACTCAAAGTCGCCAGAAGTCATATACAGATGTGAGATGAAGGGACCTCAAGTTTGAGGTAGATGATTGGGTATACCTGAAAGTGTCACCCATGTAGGGTGTCATGAGATTTGGTATGAAGGGGAAGCTGAGTCCCCGTTACATCGGGTCATACCAGATTATAAGAAGGATGGGGAAGGTTGCCTACGAGTTAGACTTGCCTTCTGAGCTAGAGGGAGTTCACCCAGTGTTCCACGTATCTATGTTAAGGAAATGTTTGGGGGATCCAGCTTTAGCAATTCCTGTGTAGAGTATGGGTGTGAAGGATAGCTTATATACGAGGAAGTTCCAGTCTAGATTCTTGACCGACAGATTCATAAGCTGAGAAACAAAGAGATAACCTCCATTAAAGTTTTATGGAGGAATCAATTTGTTGAAGAAGCTACGTGAGAAGCTGAGGAAGCGATGAAACTCAAATATCCAAAATATTCATGACAAGAGATGATGATGTTAAAGGTAAATATTCCTATTCTTATCAATTCCAAGTATCCTTTTTTCATTAAGTTGATGCCTTGTTTTACTATATTTCCGAGCCTAAGACAAAGATAGATAGATGACAGATATATATTGTGATGTATCCAGAGTTGGATTGGAGTGTGTGCTTATGCAGAGAGGGAAGATAATAGCGTATGCGTCCAGACAACTTAAGATTCATGAGAAGAATTATCTGACTTATGAAATTGAGATAGTGAGAGTTCGAGTGCTCCCGAGCGAGGAATGAGATGAATTCTGAGGTTATTCGAGTCCCCGTACGACCTTTACTCATCATTCGAGGATGAATGATTCCAAAGGGGAGATGATGTAACACCCCGTGAAATTATTAAAATGCCCCTAAACTTGGTCATGCGCACAACATATCTTTCCAAGCTCCAATGGAAAATCTGAGACCGAATTTGTGATTAGTGCAAAAAACTGAGTCGAAAATGGTCTCGACTTGGATTTAACGTGAAAAAACACGAATTAATTTTTTCAAAGTGAGCTTAAAATAGTGAGGTTTCCGTGCCCCTTTCGCGACGCGGAGTGGACGCAGAACCGCACTTATACTTTTTTCGAAAATTTATGAAATATGAGAATTTGAGTAAAACTAAAGAAAATCACTAAGCGTGTCGAACACTAGTATACGAGGGAGCAGATTTTTCTTTTAAAATTTGGGAAGGGCAATTTCATCCTTTCTGACATATTTTTATATCACCAATATATTTTTTTAAACATGATTTCATACATAAGGGTTTTAAACCTAAAACCAATCCAAGTCTATTAATTTTACGCTAAGTCTAAGAGAGAAAAAGGAGAGGAAAGCAAGAGTTTTCAGAGGGGAATTCAAGATTCTTCAAAGATTCGTCATTCTCAGGTATGTAAAGGCTACCCAAAAACATGAAATTGATCTTCCATATGCCGGAATTCAAGATTCTTCAAAGATTCGTCGTTCTCAGGTATGTAAAGGCTACCCAAAAGCATGAAATTGATCTTCCATGTGCCAATGTAGAGTTAGGTGAAGAACTCATGTTTAGAAATCTTGAATTGATGCTTCCTTGCAAGTTCTTGAATAATTGCTTTAATTTCATGGACAATATCTTGGATTCTTGTTATTATTCTTTAAATTATATTTTTGTACCCTAATTTGATGATTATTATGTTTAAAGCGTACTATATGTGTTTTTTATTATGTGATTGTAACTTGATTTTAAAAATTGTTCCCTGTGGAGACTTGAATAATGAACTTAGGGGGATGTCTAGAACCTTGAATGTTTGAAAGCGATGTCTGACTGAGTCTGAGTCCTCCGTTGAGTGGGTTGATGACTGTGATAGCTAAAATTTATTATTGATAGAGTCGAATGGATATAATTTCCTTAGATCGGATAGATAATCTTGCCCGTAGAGGTTGGGTGATGAGAGTTCTTGAAGGATTGATAGATGTTTTATGAGCATGTTAAGTCTTGGGAGAAGTATTAGCACCAAAATGGGTAAGAGTGTGTCTCACTCGAACCCATTAACTACGTGGCCAGCGTAGGAGAGGATTGGACCATGAAAGTGGATGTTTCCTTTATCCCAAAAGAGGACTTGACAGACTTTTGAATCTATTGACAGACTCGTCCTTTACCTCGGCAAGGTACTGGAAGGATGTGGCAATGACATCTCTTCGTTGTATCACTATCAGCTTATCGGTAGTGGTTGTTGGTTGTAGAAACTTCCAGATATGTTTCATGAGGATAGAACTCCGATGTGATATGAAGGTTTGATGTTTGATAGTTAGTGAGGTGATAGAGTCTTGTCTCTTATATCTGAGGTGAGGTTGAGTAATTGATGAGTGTCAATTCTATTGTTTCCTTTTTTTCTTAGCCCGTTTTACATATAGTACATTCCACGTACTAACGCCCCTCTAGCGCTGCATTTTTTTATGATGTAGATTCGATAGACCGAGGACTTTAGCAGCCCAATTGTTGAGGTTAGAGATCTTTATTTCAGACAATGGTGAGTCTTCCCCTGCATTCGGAGGATGGTTATTTCTATCGATTTTTTTCCAGTCTTTTATTGAATTTTGGTAGCCATGACTTGTCATGGTACTGTCTTAGACTATAGCATAGAGGCTTCATAGACATAGATGTTGATGTTGATTTTGATGTCGAGGGTTCCTTTCCCTCTTTCTTTCCTTATATAGAGATTGTTGACTTTCCTATTTTATTTTCGTATGATAGATTAATGTTGATAGTATGAGGCCACTGATAGGATTACATTTTTATCTATTATATCATTTCTTTTCCGCTGATGAATTAACTGAACGATGGCAAAAAGACTGAGTGGTCGGTTTGGGGGCTAGCAATAGTCTCCAAGTGTCAGTCATGTCTAGAGTATCCTCCTAGGGCGTGACAATATAATTAATGAAATAATACCTACTAGATTAGTTACCTCCATTCACTTTTAGTTGTTACTTCTATTAAAACAAACTAGTTTAGCATACGTGCTTTGCACGTATGTGTCATGTTAATTTAAAAATTATATATAAATAGTATTTATCATTAAATAAATACAATGTTCATGTAATGAAATTAAATAAATATTATTAGTTTGATGCAATAGTTTAGTCTATTATGAAATAGCAAAGATGAGAAAATCAATTCAATTGCTTATAATATAGATATGTTAATAGTTTTTTAATACATAAAGTAATAATTTAGAGTTACTTAATTATCTAATTAAGATTTAGGGGTCATTTGGAACAAAAATGAATAACACAGGGATTAGTAACGTAGTGATTGGCAATACAAGGATTAGTAAAGCAGGGATTATTTTCTATCAAGTGTTTGGTTCATGTTCCCATCTAAGCTTATGCTTAGTTTAAAACTATACAAAAAACTTCTTTCCAATTATACCCTTGAAGTATTTTGAAATTTTCTATTTCATGTAATTAGATCAAAATAAATTATTTTTTTGTGGCTTCTAACTAGTTAAGAGAACAATAGTTTTGTCGTCATGTTTGCTATTTTCTCACTTGAATTATTCGAGAATAAATACTTGTAATGTTAATAAACTCATCACTAATAAAATACTAATTTTTAATTTAATAAAGATAAATCATCTATTATTAAAATTGAAAAGATGTTAAATAATTGTAAAATAAATAATCTATATTTACATATAAAAATTTGAAAGTTGTAGTTTTAATATAGTGTTTATATCTTACAAACTCTAAACTACAAATATAAAACATAAAATTAAGAATACAAAAAAAAATGTAAAAGAATTTGAGGGACATTTTTGTCTTTGTATAATGAATCCATGGTATTAATCCAAGGTATTAACTAATACCACCAAATGGGAGGTATTAGCTAATACCATGTATGATGTATTAACTAATCCATGGATTAGTTATACATAGGCTCAAAAATCCTACCAAACATAGTATTATCTAATATCATATAGATAATCCATAGATTATCTTCCTAATACCTCCTACCAAACACTCCCTTAATGTAACAAAAGATTCCTAAATGTAAAAGGATTAGTTTAATGTTTCTAACATAATTTTATTGAATCTTTTTCTTTTTAAATTTGGTACATTACATACTTTTTTCAGTAAAATATTTGATAATTAAAATTTTAGTTAATTATTTACATAGAATAGTCCTAAATCAAAAGTGAATCCAAAATATAAAGAAATTCTAATCCAAAAGTGAATCTTGAAACTAAATAAATAAAAGATTAAATAATAAATAAAAAATAGTGAAAATATAATTTCTTCTCAAGAAAAGCATTTTAATGAAGGACAAAATGTTCAAACAACATTTCTAAGGGTCTTCATGCTTTTAATATAGTATAGATTATGTTAACTAATATGGTTATTTTTATACTATATTTCTTTTAATTTATATTTAGTCTTAAGTCTTGAAAACTAAATTATTAATGCTACGAGTAAAATATGAAAAAAAAAATTTATCTTTTCTTAATATGTCAAAAATGACAAGTAAAAATGAAAATTTATTTTTAAAATGGTGGACAAGTAAAAAGTAACAAGGAAGTATAATGCTTATATTTGACTAATCATCAAAATTAAATTAAATTAGATCAACTCAATATATATTTTACAATTTTCAATTTTTATCATGTCAATTTAATGATAATATATATTTTAAAATATTGATCAAACTATCTCATAATTTCTCTCTTGAAAAGGAAAACGTGAGAACTAATTGGGGATGGAGTTGCAGATATACTTCCTCAAATACCGGATATATGTTTTACAAAATTAAAACATATTTTTCTAAAACAAATTCCACTTATATTCCCCCTAGCTCATTGCTCCAATTGGGGTGTGTTAATCACACAAGCAATTTAAGAGAGGAGGTAAAACGAGTATTTTCGACAAATACAGATCTTATGGTTGATGTAATAATTCGATGTAACTTATATTACCATTTCAAAGACTGATAATTATTATGTCGTAATTTTATTTCTTCTCATTAACCTGATAATAAATTTCACCTTAGTGTTAGTATCCTTTCATCTTTAATTAATAACAGTTGCTGCTTCTTTTTATTTTGAAAATGAACATCTTTATGTACGTTCTATTGTTTAAAATATGTCATAAGAGAACGACCAGCAGAGAATCATCTTTATGTACGTTCTATTGTTTAAAATATGTCATAAGAGAACGACCAGCAGAGAATCATAGTTGATGGTTTGCATGTTCCCCTACATTGTTTAATCGCATGTTCTATTGCACGCGTGTACACAAATGAAGAAAAAAAAGTGTGCATTTGGCTTTTCCTACTATACGCTAATTAAAATTTTGATTTGACATAAAATTTAAGAAAGTAAAAAAAATAAAATTAGTGATCTCAAATTAAAGATATGTTATATATATAAAAAAAATTCATCTTTTGATTTGAAACAGGTATGTAATATTTTGTATTTATCAATATTAAATATGTTAAATATATCAAAAAAGAAACGCTTGCTGCTAATTTGGTATGGGCAGGAAGATGAAATACATATACAAATGAGCATCAACAAACTGCGTGCATAGAGTGATATGCACACTGACTGAGTGAAAACTATGAAATATTGGTATATTGCTTTTTTTACGTGAAGAATTTGGAGACTTCATATTGAAATCTTGAACTATTAAAGTAATATTTGATTTATGTATTAATTCATTTGCATAAAAATAAACATTGAATGAGAAAATCGTACTTATAATATCATTCATATATTGCTGCATGAGACAATACAAACTTCATAATTAATTTAACTAAACAGAAATAATTAGCATCGAAATTCATCACCAATGATCGATATGTAGCTAAGGACATAATATATTAACACTAGACATTAAGACCAATATTCTTATTGTTGTGAAAAGAATGACCGATACCGGGACTATGTTCTGTGACTTTGGGATTATCTCCTTCAACAGTATTAGAAGTGTCTATAATTAGTTGTTTATAATTACTACTAATATTTGGCTTTGGCCCTTTTGTGGAATGTCCCATACCAGGGCTATTACCTGTTTCCTTAATATGAAAATGAAAATCTTCTTTCTTCAGTTGTCTTCCTTCAGTTAACACAACTTGATGGCATGCAATTATTGCAAGAAACAAAGTACACAAACAAATGTAATGTGGGATACATGAGGCCATAACATATAACAAGATGTTTGTGCTTGTCAAAATGAAATATATATTTTGTCAATGAATATTAATTGAGTGAAGAGTGAAATATATATGTTTTCTCTCATCAATCTCTTTGTATATATAGGCGTAGGAATAGAAAACATGTAAGGATCATATTTTTTCATTATTAGTTAATTAAAAAGTTGTCTCTTTAATTATGGCTGCATCAAATTGGATGGTTCATGGTCCTTCAAAATGTTAGGAAATGCTTTTAAATAACTACTACTACTAGTTTAGTCAACTGGATCTTCTAAAGATCTTCATCATTAATGCAGCAGCTTTAGAGTTGACCCAGCGTGAATATAAATGTGTAGTTCTATAAAGTTAACTTGAAATTTTATGCAAATAAGTAGTATTATTTATAAGATTAATAAAACGGTGGTTGCCTATATTATTGCATATACAAGGTAGAGTATTCGACAGTCATTTAATTTATACCCAAGATTAACCGCTTCAAAAACGATAGAAGTTGAAATTGCACGGCTAATTTTGAACATTTTTATTTCAAGTGTGGCCAAGTGTAGATCAAATATTAGATATTTTTATCTGAATTTTAATATGGCTTGCCAAGGCCAATTCAGGTATTTTCAATTGCTACTTGTGAACTTAATATGGCAAAATTCAGAAACTTTTTACTCCCTCGGACGATATCTCTCTTTTTCTTTTTGGTCCGTTCCAAAAAGAATGATATCTTATTCCAATTAAAAATAATTTAGCTTTAAAATTTTCTTTTTAAACTTAAAAATGATTTTAGCCATATAAATATCTAAGAATGATTTTAGACTACAAATTTTAAAAGTTTCTTTTTTAACATCGTGCCAAGTCAAAGAGTGCCACATAAAATGGAGGAGGGGGAGAGTACCAAAAGTTGGTTTGACTTTTCAATGCTACTTTTGAATATTTTTTAAAAGATATTGTCTTAATAAGATCAAGGTTCAAATATTTTATACTTTCTCTGTCCCATTTTTTGTGACACCATTTTACTTGGCACGGTATTTAAGAAAAGAAAGAAGACTTTTAAAACTTGTGGTCTAAAATCATTCAATAGATATTAGTGTGGTTGAAAATTATTTCATTAAGGGTAAAAGATGAATATTAAAGGTAAATTGTTTCTAATTCTAGTAAGATAATATTCTTTTTGGGATGGACTAAAAAGGAAAGTGGAACGGAGAGAGTATTGAAATTGGAAAAGTATATACAAAAAGTATTACAACAAGAAGAACACTATCAATGTTGACCACTTTGAAGGAGAAGTGATGGATCTTCTTTATTGTCACCAGACATTCTAATGCAAATTCCTCCGAACTTTGATGACTTCATGTTTACAAACCAAATGTATGAGAAGCTAACTCCAATTTCTTCGGACAAAAATATCTCAATTTATAATGATAACATTTGCAAAGTCTAATTTTTAGACATTCTTTTAATAAAGTTGTGACTTTAACAAGGCTAAAACTCATATATTTTCGCATGAGGTTCATGACATACAAAAGACTACGTTTCAAGCGTTTTTGCATAAAGTTCAGGTGAAAATTTTTTTATTCAGAGTTGGTAATTGGTTTTCTTTGTATTTCAACGATCAGGAACACGATTTAACATTCAAATCCACATCAAATATACTCAAGTTAAAAACATAACTTTTATGTGTCAATAAAGACAAATTCAATCAATTATCAAATATAAGATTTCTCTTAGGTCAATTTGGGTCACATATCAACTCAATTTTTAATAGGTTAAAACGAATTGAAATAATAAATAGACAGATTAAACTGATTAGACGGATTGAGTTTAATTTTGCCAACCCACATAGCCGGTGAAGCCTTTCACTAAGATTGGGCCGCTTCTCTTGGGCCACATTCATGAGTTGGTTGAGTGGGGCTGCCCGAAAGGTTCACATGCGTTAATTTTTGTGTTGAGACACTTAATTAAGGTGAAAGAAGCATACTCGTTGGGATAATGAAGCGGAATGACCCTTCCATCGTTATTCATAAAATAAAAAGTGGATAATTATCAAAATATGGGCTTAAGCTTCGGCCTCCACTCTTATTTTTCTCTCTCCCATTCTTAAAATTTGAAAAAAATAATTATATTTATTTCAATAAATTTGTTGTCCCATTTAATTAATATTAGAATCAATCATCATGTTTTTCGTCTTCGTTTGATTTTTGTGTAAAGTAGTGTGAATATATTGTTCATGTATTATATATCCAAGATTAAGTATTTTTTTTGGTAATTAATATTTCATTAATCACCAAATGAATCATTACAATGCCATAGCAATATAACTCATTGCTATCTTAGTTGAAAAAGACTCCGAGCAGCACTAGTGACCTATTAAGTGAATACAAGTTGTTGCAATCTAATTTTGAGTGCTGCATTTGCTCTTACATTGGAGATGTATGCTACTTAATTCCTTAGCTATGGTATCACTATGTCTATGCTTGCCCTCAAAGGTTCTAAGATTTCTTTCTTTCCAAACTATGTACATTGCCTCTGTATACACTAGCTTAAATAGTTGGGCTTTAGTTGACCTGCCTTTTGAAGAAGCCACCAACCACGCTTGATGATCATCCCAAGTTGTTGTTGCTCTCCATTGCCACTTTAACCAAGTGATAAGTTTCCTCCATATGTTGCGACTGTAGGAGCAATCTACAAATATATAATATCTTGTTTCCTGTTCTTTTTGACACAGCTTACAAGCAAGTTCAGAATCGATTCCCTATTTTTGCAGCCTA
>DF358507.1:62809-79907 GCA_000787875.1 Solanum virginianum
GAATCGATTCCCTATTTTTGCAGCCTATCTACTGTCATGAGCTTGTTTTGTAGCATTAATCATAGGTTGAATCTTGACTTAGGCCTTGCATTGTTATCACACATCAATGATTTCCAAAGGACTCTTGGTTTCTGTCCTAATAGCTTATGATAGATGATTTTGATGGATATTGCCTCTTGGTTAGTCGTTTGAGTTTGAACCAGCATTTCTCTTGCAAAGGTATGTTGGCTATAGATATGGTATTGTCCTTGATGTAGTAAGCATGTATCCATTTGATCCAAAACTTATCTTGTTTGTGTGCTAGGTACCAATTGATTTTTGCAATATACAATACATATACATAACATATTTATTACTATATAACAATATATATAAAAATATATACCTATGTTATATAAAATTATGCATCATATATACATGATTATGCATGATTTTTATATATATGAATATATAAGATATATATTATTATACATCCAATCATTAGCTGAACAATTTTTTTATTGGGAAGTGTATTTGTGTAAGTCCCTTTTCCTTTATTTCTAGCATTTTTATTTAGGGGGAGCTTCTAAGTTTAAATTTGGATAACAACAAGAAAAACTATCTAATTATGCACAATCCTATAGTATTTATAAATTTTCTCTGTAGATCGAAACATACATGTTATATTGCTAATTAATAATTTTGTATCATTTTGGCTGACCTTTTTCTTTCTTTCTTTCTTTTTTTTTAACTGGAGCCTTCTTTTTCATTTTAAAGTAAATTTTCTTTTTAAAAAACTTTTTCAATGTTTACATTTTTTTTGTTGTTCTTTTTTTTAAAAGCTTTTTTCTTTTTTTCAAAAAATATTTGTGTCATTTTATTATTTCTTATTTATTCTTTTATTTTATTAAGGTGAGAATACTTGATAGTCAAATAATTATCGATATCAATAAATTATATAATTATTATACAATATTGATACATGATTATGTACTATTTATATAATGTCAATACATGACATACCTATTTATATAATATCAACTCACGTTTATGTATAATTTGTACAATATTGATATATGTTTATATACTATTTATATAATATTGATAGATGCTTATACATGATTTATAAAATATCAATACATTGCATAACTATCTTACAATATTGATATATGTTTATACATATTTATGCAGTATTGATACATAGAAAAAAATACATGAAAAAGTTTTTTCCCTTTTGAAAAAAAAAATCTTTTTTTATATAAAATGCCACATCAAAGTAAAAACAAAATAAGTTCTTTTGTCAATATATATATATATATATATATATAACGCTGCCAAAAAAAAAAAAGAAAGTGAAAAGGGTCTAATGGCCCTGAGCTGATTTGAGCTATATTGAGCCCATGACCTTATTGGGTTATTTTTTATGAAAAAAATGAGTTTTTTTTCTTGTAATTTTTTGTATATATTAATGAAATTTGCTCGTAAAAAAATGTGGGCTGGCCAGAAAGACCTGTAACCCACGTACTAATGGGCGAAATTAGCTATTTTCAGGCCCACAAAAAAATAGGTCAATCAGACTTGACCTGTCAAATTCTAATGCCTATATCAATTAGTCCGGATGAGATAAATCAACTCATATTGACAGCTTTAATTTATGTATCAATAAAATTAAGTTAAGGTAAAGTTTTCTATTCCATGGAATGGAATTTTTTTTTTTCCAAATAAGAATAAATATATCAAAACAAAACAAAAAAAAAAAAGAAGCCAAATTTAGGGGACCAGACCAGATGGGGTGTTTGTTTTTAATTAAGCTTCCTGTTTAGTGGGATTCTATACTTTATTATGATTTTTAAATTTTTTTTAATCCATTTCATAAAAATGTTTTAGAAATATGAAAAGAAATACACTAAAAATTATAAAGTTTAAAACTAGACCAAATTGTATTTATGTATAATTTTCTAGAAGTAGTACAAGTTTTTTTTTACATTTTTTTTAATAAACTGTATCTGTATAATATTTCCTAAACATAATTCATTTAAAAACAATAAAGGAGCAGCCCTTTGGTAAAGACATGGCACGTGAGACAAACTAATTCACGAGGCGAGGAGTATCCAAGTTCAAGGAGACCAATTTTCTATCTTAAAAATGTGAGACTTTTTAACTGTCATGCCTTGAAAGGGATATTTTATGTGTATTCGATACTCAAAAATCATTGCTTCCTCTCAAGCGAATCACTTGGTCTCATCACTCATTTAA
Source organism: Solanum virginianum (assembly GCA_000787875.1). Taxonomy (NCBI): domain Eukaryota; kingdom Viridiplantae; phylum Streptophyta; class Magnoliopsida; order Solanales; family Solanaceae; genus Solanum; species Solanum virginianum. Next base: position 65,045 of record DF358507.1, read on the forward strand.
TTAGTGAAAGCATACTCCATATAATCAAGAAGATACTAAATTGAGCTCTTAAACATTACGGTCAAATAGCAAGTAACTCAGGATATAAACAAAATCAATAGCTCTATAACAATAATGGGTTTCAAAACATACTCAAAGTTTAAATCATCTGACTCCGTTTATCAAGCCTGTTGATACCCAATTACCCTCCACAATACGAATTAATTATGGAACTTTTAATTTTGATAATTTAAAATAATTGGTTTTCAAAATACGGGAAAATATTTTTCAAAAATGAATGCCTTTATTTTAAGAATTGTTATTTTGGAATCACTTTGATTATTTCAGATTAATAATATTAAAAGCTCTTAAATTAATTTATATTAATTCGTCTTGTAATCAAATTAATCAATAAAATTTGATTGGATTACGTTATTATTTGGTCACATTTGCAATTCCAAATGATTAGTTTCTTAATTCAATTTTCCTACCCTAAAATTTTTACTAAGGATTACGTTATTAATTGGTCACATTTGCAACTTCAAATGACTAATTTCTCAATTTAAAACCCCTACCCTTGAATTCAAATTTTCAGCCTTCTTTTGGGTCCTATTTTAGTTCATTTTTGGACCAAAATCTTGGCCCAAAAACTGAGTCTAACCCGGCCCAATGCTATTTCTCAGCACATTACATAATATAAATATATACACCATATATGTGCGCGTGTGGGGGCCACGCGCCCCAGTTCCTTATTTTTCTTTCTCCCTCTTCCTTTCACGCGTCACATTTCCTCTCCCTTCCCTTCTTCTTCTTCGACAAGCTCCACAAGAGCAAACCAGGGGAGCAACTCAGCTAGCCCAAACCATGCTAAATGCCAGATCTCCCTCAACGTTCCTCCAACAAACTCCGTACATACATGTCCCTCCCCTATTGCCCATCACTCGTTCGTACCTCGTCAGTTTTGGAATCAGAACGTGATGCATATCACAACCATCAATTAAAATTGATGGCTGTAATATCGACCTCATGGATGATTTCAAAAGGACGAGGAAGTTAATTTCGAATTGAAACTCGAAATGGCCCACTGATTTTCCTCCCGTTTAAGCCCTAATTTCGAGGCTATATATATCTTTTTTCGAGCACCATTTGGGGCAGCGGTTGATGATCTCGAAAAACCTAAAAGACCTTAAATCGATTTCCACAATCGTCTTTCACCTAAAAATACATTCAATATCCATTTAGAGTAAATAAATTTTTAGAAATTCTTTCTCAATTTCGAGATTTCTTGGAGCTGGGAGTTCTTTTGCTCTGAAGTAGGAGGCGATTTTGTTCGGTAGTAGACAGTTCCGTACGAGTTTGGAGTCCCAGTCGCTGCTTCAATAGAGTTAAATATCATAATCTCATTTTTCGTTTTGGGTTTCATATACTTTGTTCGAATGCGAGTTGTTGAAGCAATACTGAAGTTCTATGATTGCATTTGGTCTGTTCTGACTGGGAGTGCTCTGTTATGGCGAGTTGATATTGTGGTTTGTTGATTGATTGTGGTTAAATCGTTCTCAGTCTCGAGGGTTTGCATTACCTATTGATTTCATGTTTCTTCTCTAATGAGTATGATATGTTAGTCGATTTCAAGTTGTTTCCAGATATGGTATTTCTAAAATGACTCATTTCTCATACTTCTGTACGATAACAGTTGGGTCTAATACTGGTACTGATTGAGAGTGCAACTACTACTTTTGTTGCTTACTGTTGAGTTGCTAAGAGTCAAGACTAGTGTCTAAATGATTTTGCTCTTCAAAACATGCTTAAATCCTGTTATCGTTCGTTAATTGAATTTTGGTTCCTTAAGCTGCTGTGATGCTTCATCTACTTTTGAATTTCTTTACTGTTTCAGTGCTTTACTGTTCTCTTCAAAAGTTCGTCCCCTTTTCAGTGACTAATGCTAAACACGGAAGCCATTTTGTATATAAAACAAGCCATAATTCGTATATATGCTCTCCTGTCAGTTTCCCAAATGTGATTAAGTGATTCTTTTACTGTTTACCTTAAAAACAGTGGCTGATTCATTCTGTTTGGTAGCAACACAGTAAGCGTTAGTTGGTGTAAGCTAAAAGACTCGTCTGTTATGGATCTATTTGGCTTTTATTTCTCAGTCAATTGTTATCATATCACCATCTGGTTGTGTTCTTGCCTGTTAAAGTTAGATTTCTGATCACAAACTTTATATCAGGTTCAAAGTATGGCCATCTGGTTATATTTTGACCTTATATTTGTCATTGTATATTGTCTTTGTCTGATTTGGAATACTTTTCTTTCAAGAATTTTTTGAAAGAGTTAATCTCATTCGCTTTAATATGAGCATTTGTATGCAAGATCTTGTTGTTTCAAGTCTATTTGGTCCCATCATTCTGTTTGAACAAGATCTGCTGAATTTATAATTTCACTTTTTGTTAATCCTTGGACTGTTATGGCGATTTGTGCCCCATTTTTGCTTTAATATGTACCGATTTATCTTTGTCTTTAAGTCTGATTTCTTTTCAATTTTGTTAAAGGGTCAAAAATGGTTTAATTAGCAGTGTAATAACCAATCTGTTTTCGTCTTGTTGTTTACATTTAGAAGTTATTTGGTCTAGTGAGTCAATGGTTACTCTGTTATGGGTCCATTCGAGTTTATCTTAGTTGTTATATCTTTGTCTCTTTATCTAGCTATTCTCTTAATCTGTTGAGAATTCAAGATCCTTGATAACAGTTTCTTGTTTCTAGTTTAAAACATGTTTATTTTACCCTACTTGTTGCAAGTTGTCTTTATCTCTTAGGATTTTTGGGGAAATCTAGTTTGTTAATATTATTTGTTTAGTTTAACTAGTGGTTCTAGTAGTTTGTTTGATATTTCAATAGTAGAGTTTGGCTTATTGATTAGTACTTAAGCTTCTACTTTACTTATTTCAAACCTCCTCAACTTGTCTACTATGGAACTTGGTCATTGTCTAGTTTTCTTTTAAAACAGATAAAATTATTTGACACTAAAATGCTATCTGCTGATTGAGACCTTCTTTGTTCCTTTTACAAGAAATGCAAGCTACTGGTTTACTCCCTTCCCTTTGTATTCTTTACTTATCAAGTAAAGTGCACCTTTTGTAATCAAATCTGTTTGAATCTCTTACTAATATATCCTTACTTGGTTACTAATTGTGTAAGTCCACTGTGAAGTTTCTTATGAAAAGGCCAACTTCATGTGAATTCAAGCATGCTATTCTTGTTTCTCCATATGTTATGGTCATTTTAGTATGAAAGTTTTCTTTATGTAGTAATATCTTTGTCCTTAAACTTAATCTTGGATATGTTTGGTTGCTTATACGTTCTTTATTTTCCCTTTGTATGCGACTTTGTGTCGAGCCCCCTCGGGACTCCATCCTTGCACCTAGAGTCTCCCTCGAGTCATTAGCGGCGATATATAGGTCTTGGAAGTAGAAAATCGATGTATATATACTAATATACACTAGGTATACTTGGTGTATACTATATGATAATGCAGCAGGGAAAGGGCTAAAAGCCCATATGGAAGTAGCACTTGGGTTTTGTTTAAGGGCCAGGCAGGCCCAAGCTTAGAGTTAGGGCAGGTGTTGGAAAATTGGGCCCGCTGAGCCCATTCCTATTTTTATGTGTTCTTGTGTTTTCTTTGTTATTACTTATTATTTGTTCACTTGTTTTTTAGCTCTAGCTTTATTTGTATTATTATTTTGTTGTTAATCTAATTATTTTCCCAGCATTGACTCCATTTGTGTTTGTCACGATCCAAAATTCAGGTGTGATGACACTCGTCTTATCCCACCAAGACAAGTCAGCCTACAACCCAACTATCGCATTAAGAATACGAAATTATAATGAAAGGTGAAAGTTTAATTGCGGATAATAAGTCATCTTAATTAAAAATTCCCAAAAATCAGGTTGTCACGTGTACAAACCTCTAGTAATACAGAAAATCAAGAAAACACAAGTCTAAAGTATTTTTGTTCTCGAACAGAACAAAGCACTACAGAAATAGAAATCAGAGAGTCAGCGAGATGACAACAGCTACCTCTCTAAATCTCCAGGAAAGCCTTGGAATAATTAAGGAAAACGCTACTCACTGTCTGGGCTCAGAACCTACATAAGTGTAGAAGCAAGGGGTGAGTACCAAAAACAACGTGGTACCCAGCAAGTAAACAAACTAAACAAGGCAATTCCAATGGAATACCACCTCTACAACTACAACCTACATAGAAAATCAGCTAGCCCAGCAAGATGCAATATAAGCAGAAGTAAACTCTTAGTGTACCACAATTCCACATCACAAGTCACAACACACAACTCACAAGTGATAACGTAATCAACAACACTCTATGTAATCATAACAAGCTAGAGCATTATGGGATGAAATGAATGCTGTGAGATGTAGATGATGCTATGCAATGTCAAATAATAGTGATGCATATCTGTCCTATGATACACATTCGCTGATCATAAACATGCCTCAGTCAGAACCCATGGGGGCCACACATGGACCATGTATCTGTCGCAGCGTGTGACACGGCCCTCGAATCATAGTATCCATCGCGGCATGTGCACATAACCTCTCCCCTCTAAGTCGTTGAAGCCGAAACTATTTCCCTTCGGCAATTTTCATTTCTTTTCTTTTTCACTAGCCGAAACCATTTCCCTTCGGCTTTTCATTTCTTTTCTTAGATCATCCAGCAACCACATAACAAAATGCACAATAATCATGTTTATGGAAATGAAATATGCAAGATGCTCATACAAATCATACATCTCAAGAATAGAATTCTCATCACTCAACCACATTTTTAATTCAAGTATTACAACATCACACCAACTCAAATTTACACTTATTCACCCTATTTTTATAATATCACAATCATGTCATGCATTACACATAGAAGAAAGGAAAATTTGGAAATTCTACGAGAATAACAAGGTTTTGAAAGTCCACTTGCCTTAGTCGAATCACGATCAATCAAACACTTGAGCCTTTCCCTTTCGAATAGAATTTGTATCACCACGATCTAGTCAAATAATAATCACAATAAGATTTCAAAACTAATAATACCCATATTAATATACGTCTAGCTTAGACCCCAAGCCTAACCAATTTTATAATTAATTTTCTAAAGATCAATCTGAAGGGTTTAATCTTAATTCCTCCAAATAACATAATAATGATATTCATATAATACACCTAATATTTAGTTACCTATTTCAACCTATCCACGCTTGATTTATAATGTGATAATTTAATAGGATAAATTAAACTGAAAACTAATTGAAATAGTGCGGAGCTGGAGAGCAATTATGAAAACTATCTAATGTCCCATGAAATCCCAAAATTTAGATCATCCGCTACAGTATAATTTTCAATTCCAAATTCACTGTAACTATGATAATAGTAATAAAATTATCATCACTTTTTCACGTATTGCTTTAATACACCTATATGACTATATACGCTGATAACAACAATCAAATCAAACCTTAAAATATTTAATAATCACTAATCCCTGGACAGGAACAATGCAACGTATAGTAACTAAAACCCCACCGCTACATCATGTTGCAACGTTGAAAAGTTTTTAATTCACTATATAATTATAATACTAATATACTACCCTTTCATCTAAACAATTTACAAGGAAGATGAGGTCAAATATTTACCTGGAAGCTTTCTGAGGAAGCTTTCTACTCACCTCCCTCTTCTTTGGTTATTCCTTGCTTTTGGCTCACAGGACTCTTTGTGGGCATACCCACGTGACATACTGTACTAATTTACATCTGCTACATAGATTATCACTTTTACCCACTAATTAATTCAATTATCTAAAATTACTTCTCAATTAAATAATAAAACTATTCGATAGTCCAAAAAGTCCCTTTAAAATATTTCAAGATTAATATTTTATAATAGACTAAACTCTATATCTCAAAATGACTTAACGGGTCGTTACAGTGTTAATTTCTATTTTAGTGATTTTCTTAATGTTAGAATTTCCTTACAATTTATTTTGGTAAAATTTCGCATTTTCAGTCCAAGTATTAGTCAATTTAGTCAAATTTCAAACCTAGTCAATTTTCAAATTTAGTCAATTTTTAAGACTTGGTCAAATTTTCGCACTTAGTCAACTTTTTCAGACTTAGTCAATTTCGCAAAGATAGTCAATTTTTCAAATCTAGTCAATTCTTTTAAAATGACTTAGTCAATTTCGCAAAGATAGTCAATTTTTCAAATCTAGTCAATTCTTTTAAAATTGGTCAATTTTCTTTCAAATTGGTCCAATTTCAAATTTAGCCAACTTCTTCCAAAATTAGTTAATCCTTTCAAATTTAGTCAACCTTTTTCAAAATTAGCAAATCCTTTCAAACTTAGTTAAATTGCTTTCATACTTTAGTTAATTTTTCAAACTTAGTCAATTCTTTCAAAATTAGTCAATTTTTTAAACTAGTTAACTTTTTTTCAAAGTCAGTCAAATCTTTAAAAGTTAGTCAACTTCCTAATCGTCGGTCAATCATAAGTTAGTGGCCATTTTGAATAATTAATTTCTTCTCAAAATGAAAATTGAACCCGAACCCTTTTTTTGGTATTTAGAAAGATTTTTCTGTTAGGTCTTTTTAAATGTTTTATTGGTTTCCTAATTATCCTTAAAATTTGGTGATGACTCTTTCAAATTTTGAAAATTTGGTTTATACTTAAATTAATTAAGTATTAAATCGAATTTTTGAAAATCAAATGTCATTTTTCGAATTAACAGAAATGATGACTTTGCTGGGGAACTAATTAGGTTCTAACAATTAGATTAAGATTTATTTGACTAACGATTCATCCGAATTGTAATAATTAGTAATTGCCTTTTATTTCCTTATTTGCTTTATTTGTTTAAATTTGAATATTAACTGTCATTTGCATTTCATGACACTTTTTATTATATCTTTTGTATTTGGGAGGATGGTTTTGCGAACCTGCAGCCGAATTTCTAAATACTTAACCCTTTTCAAAATAAGTGGCAATTTATTGGTTCGTAATGCGTCCAATGGTTGTCATGATTTTCAACTCAGGTTGTCTGCCTGGGTTCCCGGTTCATTCAAAATCCACTCTTAGACACCTAGGACAGAGCGAAACCCAAAAATCATTTTAGGATCATTTGCCTAGGCCGACCCAATACCCAAGGGGTGTTGGGCCTATTAGTAGCCACCCTGAGTCTATTTGGCCCACGGCCAATAAGACGATCATACATATACGTTTTAATTGAAGGATATCATCCCTTTCTCAAAGTATGGTGGGCAAGAATGAATGAGTGCGACAAAAGAGAGGTTCAAAAGCACATAGGCTATCTCCCCTCTCTAATGAAAATGGAGGCTTAACCAGATCTAATTGGTGCAATGATTAAGTTTTGGATAGTGATTGTATGGTATTCCGTATTGGAGACGTTGAATTAACTCTTACTCTAGAGGAAGTATTGGTGAGTTACGAAAGTGTAGGCATGTGCAACAAGAGAAAGTCTAAATCGGATGACAACATTCTAATTCACAAGGTGTGGGGTCCAAAGGAGATTAAGGAAGTACTCTCATCAATCAATGTCGAATGGATAAGTCAGCTCAAAGGACCGAACATCCCACTTTAAAAGTTATACTATCGATTCGGACGCGCTAATGGCTACGAAAAGTTTAAAGGGGAATTTACTTTCGAACAGGCTTGGGAAGAAAAGCGGCCGTTTGTTTTCGCGGTATGCTTATTGGGGACCATGGTTTTTCCCTAAAATCTGGGGCACGCCATTCATCCGAGCATGATAATGGTTACTCATGCCATCTTCAACAGAGTTAAGTATGGAGCGTCGACCAAGTATTACACCTTAGCCCTATGATCCTCGCTAATATTTATAAAGATTTGGATAAATGCCAAAGTGGGAGTCGATTCTTCCGAGGTTGCAACCTAATACTTTAGTGGTGGATGATGAAACACTTACTCAAAGCCCATAACCCCACTAAATCAGATCCAAAATATCGAAATAATCAATTCGCTTCTCATAGTCGGTGGTTACACTTCAATCACTTCAAAACAAGGAATGGACAATAATTCTGGATGCCAATATTGAGTGGATTGCGAGATGAAGATGTACAGTGGTCCATCGATGATGTTGTTATGAGTGACATCGTGATTCGGAATAAGGAACTTCCTTTCTTGGTATTTGCCAGACTTAGAGGCACCCGACCGTATGTTCTCGGTCGAGTTCTCAGGCAATGAGGTTGTAAGCAAGTCATTCCTCAGACAGGAGACATGAGAAAATTTGCGACGGACCACAAAGACGGTCAGGTATCCTTCGCTAGGATGATGATTCGAAAATGAAAAACTCAAAGTGTGGCGGGAGATAAAGTTCCCAACAAGTTTAATGCCAAGTGTAGTGGTGCGTATAAGGATTGGTTGAAGAAGAATCTTGCTGAAACAATCAAGCCTGGCCCAAATGCGCCCTATTACATCAAGGATGTTGAAGCCGAAAGTCAAGTCTTACTTCATCGACTCCAAGAGAAGTATCAAGAAAATCATTTGGCCTATCAACGTCGACACTTGGAGGATGCTAACGTTATAAAGAAGCTTAGGCAGGAGCTCAGTAGAGCGACACAATACATAGTTGGGCTAGAAGATCGCATGGAGCAACAAATTCAGACTATGAAAAAAGCTAGTCACAAAGAGGGGGCTCAGTTGACAAGGGACTACTTGTGAGAAGATAGATACTTCATATAGCAGGAGGTCAACACAGCTAAAAGGCCAAGGGTCAGTGAGAGAGATGAAGCAGTCTGAAGTCTTTTGTTGTCCCCTGCATGGGATTGCCTTTATTTCTATACTTTCTTCTTTTAAGAGTTTGGAGATGTATCTTTCTTTATGTTTTGTAAGCACTCTTCATGTATTTTTCAATATATCTTGTAAGTATTTTAATTTGCAAATAAAAGTACTTTAGGGATAATGGATTGCATTTAAATTAATACACATCCTTCAATTCGATAGGCCTACCCCTGGCATAAAAGGGCCACCTGCATTTAGGACACGTAATAACTGTTTCTATGCTATTTGCTATAACTATTTCTATGATTATGTTGTTTTATTTGGGTAAAATTCTAGCCCACTCCTTTTGAAATTTTTCTAAAGCTCTCTAGGCACAAATCCCAGTCACTATCAAATATGCGACCAAATGATTCTTTGAGTCTCAAGTTTCTCAACAAAGTCCGAATTCCTTAACCCACTTTTAAACTTTCATTCTTCCATCTAAGGAAAGGTTGGATTCGCAATCAGGATGAAGAAAAGCCAAAATGCTAAAAGCGACGAAGGCATATTGACAAGGATGCTAGGCAAGGTCACTCAAGAGGTCCCGGAAGATGGAGGAGTGAATCAAGCTACCAAAAAGATGCTTGCTAAAATAGCCGAAGCTGATGAAGAAAAAAAAAATACCGAGGACAAAAAAGCAAGTCTGAGTAAGACAAGTCAAATACTCAAAGAATATTCATCTACTTTAGAGGAATATCTTGGAAACATAATAGCTCAAAACACAAAAGTGGAGGTAAAACTCCAGGCCACCCTAGAGGAGATAGCCAGGATGAAGCAAGAGAATACCCATTGTGCCCTCCCAGGACTGAGCAAAGAGACCGAGAGAGTTGAGGTTGACATCCCGCCAAAAGAGTGATTCAAATCAACTATGAAGAAAAAAATCAACAAATCAGCAAAAGAAGTCTCAGTAGAGACATTTTACGTTTCTTAGCAATATTTCTATCCCGTATTTTTCATTTTTCGTGTAATGAAGTCTATTTGAACCAAGATATTCCTTATATTCTCAAACTACGCAGGGCCTGATTTCTCATTTGTGAGATACATAGGCAGCCTTTTAGGCCCGACCCCTATCTTTCAAAAAGCTTATTTTTCCCCTATCTACATTATCAACAATGCAAGAAGACCTAACTTAGCACGAATCAATCTTCCTGATCCACTATTTCTAAAATCATATAGGCAAAGTCCTACCTATTTACCATATCTCGCGTATCCGTAGGCTAGTTTACTGTTGAATAAAACAACAATTGTGTGCTTATTGATGTATATGTGCTATCTTACATTACCTATTAATCTAAGGGAACTAACATGCTTGCCTTTGAGTAATTTTTCTTACAAGTAATTTAGAATTGATCTGTGTTAATAAAACTGACCGATCATCCTTATTTCACTAGATCAAAAGCCCACAAAGATCCCTCCCCTGACCAAAACCAGCAGAAAGGAAAAATGACAGACAACAATAATGATGCAAGCCTGACTGAGATCACTGTGACAGATCCCATTATCGCGCAACAAAACAAATTAATTGCACAGTTGATGCAACAGATTGTAAAGATGAAGATGGAAATAAAGAAGATTCAAGAGTTAATAAATTTAGCCATCACTGCTTATCTTCCTGGTCCAGACGATGGGAGGCCTCCATTCCATTTTCCTTCTCCTAATTTATCTCATCAACCTATCCCCATCTCTACAAATCCACCAATTACCCCTGTTTAAGCTTCTCCCATCATCAACTTAACTACCCCCGATGCAGGATATTTTAATCTTTTTCCCCAAGCACCACCCCCTCTCCAAAACCCAAATATTAAGAATGCCCAAGTATGCAGTTTCTCTCAAATCCCCCACACTACTCACCCCTAGATAAACCCTCCTGAAAGGCAAGTTCTGGACCAATACAACCCACCTACCACCCAAATTGTGCCTCCTAAAATCCCTTTCCATATCTCAATGCTTACCAATCCACAAATTTCTCACACCATTTACTCCGAGGTTGACCATTACGAGGAGAAGGAGAAAGAATGGAAGGCCAAGGAGGAGATGGCCAAGTTGGATATAAAGGAAGAAATCACAAAAGCCATGAAGGAATTTCACTATACACCAGATGTTGCAGGACTGAATTACGAGATGGCTAAGTTTGATATAAGGAAAGAAATTGCAAAGGCTATGAAGCAATTTTGCTATGCACCTGATGTTGCAGGGCTATATTATGAGGATTTATGCATTCACCCTGACCTGAACCTTCTACAAGGGTTCAAAATACCAAAGTTTGACACTTTTGACGAAAATGGAAATCCTCTGGCCCATCTGAGAGCATATTGTGATCATCTTGTGGGTATCGGGAAAAATAAAGTGTTGCTGATGTGGCTTTTCAGCCGAAGCCTGAGTGGGGAGGCTTTGGAATGATTTACCTCCCAAGAAATAAACCAATGGGCCAGTTGGAGTGCTATGACCAAAGATTTTGTCGAAAGTTTTGCTTATAATGTCGAAATCATGTCAGACCGCTATTCATTGAAGAAGATAAGACATAAGTCAACCGAGAGTTATCGAGAATACTCCTATAGATGGAAGAAGAACACCGCCAGAGTGCGTCCTTCCATGTCTAAAAAGGAGATTATCGAAGTGTTCATGCGCTCGTAGGAGCCGGAGTTTTATGAAAGAATGATGCTGCTCGTTGGAGCAAAATTCATAGATATAGTTAAGATTGGTGAGAATATCGAAGATGGACTCAAAATGGGAAAGATCACCCGTATATCAAATTCAGTCAGATCGTCTGGGATGTTGAGGAAAAAGAAAGAAGATGCGTTAGCTATCTCCGGCGTACAAGACAAAAGGTGAGCCCCTAGCAACCACCCCAAAAAGTCCGCACCCCCTCAAATCCATTTTCAACCTACCCCAAGTTCATTCCCCATCTTTTATGCTCAACCAGGATATCACATTGCACCCACAAACAACCAAACCCCTCCTCCCCATTATCACTCCCCACAATATCCAAACATCATCCCAAACTACCAATCTCCACTGCCAAGTTGCTCCCGTATCCAACCAACTTATCAAACTACCTCTACTAGTTACCCAATCCCAAATCCCTAAACCCCACCGTCAAATTACTAAGCACCACCATATCCAAGATTCCAAACCCTTATACCCCTCTGTCGAAACCATCCTAATTACTATCGAGTGCCTCTACCTCCACAAAATAACTATAACCCTCTTCATCTAAATACAGATAAAAACCCCCTAGGGTGTTCACTCTGCTCGCCAAAAGTCGAACAAAGCTATTCAAAAGATTGTCAGTTGCAGAGTTGATCCAGCCTGCCCCTCCGAGAGCCATTTATGCTAATTCTTGTTTCTTCAGGAGCGATCAAACTTGTGCTTATCACTCTAATAGTGTTGGACATGACACTGATGATTGCATAAATCTGAAGCATAAAATCCAGGACTTAATTGATCGTGACATGGTTGTTCTTCGGACTATCGTTCCCAATGTCAATAAAAATCCTTTACCTGATCATGGAGGAAATATTATCGGTATGATTGAGAGAGAAGAAGATTGGTGTACAACTAAGAAGATAGTGCCAGATGGCACTGCAAGTTTAGAAAAGAGTGTGGTATCTCTAAGTATCACTGAGAAGCCAAAGATGGAAATCTTGATACCTTTTGAAGTGATTGTTATGGCACCGAAAGGAGTTCCTAACAAGAAGGTTGAGATCGAGATTATCGATACAGAAAAATTAATTTAGGGAGAAGGCAGAAAAATTCAAAGGCCGATAAGTGAAGCTGAGGCGGAAGAATTTTAGAGAAGAATGCGACCTTAGGAGTACTTTATCGTGAAACACTTGGAGAAGATACCTGCCTAGATTTCTGTATAGGCACTACTAATGAATTTACAACATCATAGACAGGCATTAATGAGAGTATTGGAGGACATTTATATACTTGTAGGAACAGACAGTGATAATCTAGCAGCCATGATAAGGTGGGTTACCCAGGGTCATCGCATAAGTTTTGGCAATGAAGAGTTACCATTCGAGGGAGCAATGCATAAAAGGTGCTTCGTGTTACAATCAAATATCGAGATATGATTCTAAATCGTGTCTTGATCAATGATGGATCTGGATTGAATATTTGCCCTCTATCCACTCTCAAGCAATTGAACAATGATGTGGAGAAAATCCAGCAGAGCCGAGTTAATGTGAGAGCGTTTGACGATGGCTGGAGAGATACACTGGGAGCAGTGAATCTAAATATTTGTGTGGGACCCGCTAAGTTCATCGTCGAACTTCAAGTGATGGACATAGCTACCAGCTATAACATGTTGCTAGGAAGACCTTAGATCCATATGGCTGGAGCTGTGCCTTCTACCCTCCACCAAATAATGAAGTTCATTTGGAATGAACGTGAAGCGATTATTTATGGTGAGGGAAGCCATTTGAATATGTATGTACCCATCATCGATAATGTTACTAGAGGATTAAATTTCTACACGGTTGAAAAAGTGAATGCTACTGAAGATGACTGGACAACGAGACCTCTTATGCCTTCTGTTTACAAGATGATAGCCATAGTTATGTTGAGAAATGGGTTTGAACCCAGTTTTGGGCTAGAGAAGCACTTGCAGGGTATTACCGAGCCTATTCTATTCCAGCAAAATAGTCAAGATTCGGCCTGGGATACATTATCTTGGAGGAAGATGAGTGGGAGATGCAGAATCAGAAGGATGATCGAGCCTTGGCCGGCCAATACCGCACCTTTATTAGTTATTTCCAATGCAAGAATGGATAGGTGACGATGGTCTTGGGGGAGGGATCTGGGACCTATTTGAAGAAATTGATATAGTTGATGATGATGAAATAGCCCAAACGTCAGGTGTTCAAGGTGCAGAACCAGATGACCAAAGTTGAGAGAGACACCCACCTCGCTGTTGATCCCCTACTTGTCTTGGTAGATGAAAAATTGCTAAATCACTTGTTTTAAAAATAGGTGGCAGTCCGACGGAGGCCCGTGACCCACCTTTTACCTTGCTTTTACACCTGTTTGATTTTGTTTTAATTTCTCTAGGAAGGCAGATTGACCCATGGTCATGGCCAAAGTTTTCACTTTCTTTTAAATAAAAGCTTCCATTTATTTCAAATCACACTTACTATTCATGTTATCATTTCAATTACTTCTTATCTAACTATGTTTCTTTATGATTTTAGTTTAAATAATTTTAAACCTGCCAATGTCATGTCATGTCAAAAGATGAATGAACAGAATAAAGCAGATGACAATGAGCTTGAGGAATACAATGAAAGAACCATAGTACCCGAACATCTTGCCCAAGAATTGAGACATATTGAGAATCGAAATATGCCTAATCTAGATGAGACTGAGATAGTGAATCTGGGAAATGAAGAATGTGTCAAGGAAGGGAGAACTCACTAGCTTGCTCAAAGAATACATGGACATGTTTGCTTGGTCCTATGAGGATATGCCAGGTCTGAGTACCGATATTATCTCTCACAAGTTGCCAATCAACCAAAATTCAGTCCGATAAAACAAAAGACTCAGAAGTTCAAGTCGAATTTGAGTCTGAAAATCAAGGAAGAGGTTACCAAACAGATACAACCCAAGGTGGTAGAAGTGACGTAATACCCCACTTGGTTGGCCAATATTGTTCCAGTGCCTAAGAAGGACGGAAAGATCGGGATTTGTGTTGATTACAAATATCTCAACAAAGCTAGCCCCAAAGATGATTTTCCATTGCCGAACATTCACATTATCATAGACAATTGTGCCAAGCATGAGATGCAATCATTCATGGATTGCTTTGTGGGATATCACCAAATTTTAATAGATGAAGAAGATGCAGAAAAGACAACTTTCATCATACCCTGGGGTGTGTACCATTATCGAGTGATGCTATTTGACCTCAAAAATGCAGGAGCTACTTATATGAGAGCTATGACAACTTTTTTCCATGACATGATTCATAAAGAGATTGAGGTGTACGTGGATGATGTTATTATCAAGTCCCGCAAG
>DF358507.1:81469-96242 GCA_000787875.1 Solanum virginianum
GAAGAGAGCTATCCGTCAGAGGGCTAACAATTTCTTTCCGAGTGGAGAAATCCTTTATAGGAGGACTCTAGATCTAGGTCTCCTTAGATGTGTTGACACTGCAAAAGCCATGAAGCTTGTTGAACAAGTACATGCCGGGGTTTGTGGTACTCATATGAATGGACTCACTCTAGCAAGAAAAATTCTTTGAGCCGATTATTTTTGGATGACTATGGAACACGACTGTTGCAAGTTTGTACAAAAAATGCCATTAGTGTCAAATACATGGTGATCTGATTTGTGTCCCTCCTCACAAACTCAAAGTTATGAGTTTTGCTTGGTCGTTTGTAGCTTAGGGCATGGATGTTATCGGTTCGATAGAGCCAGCTGCCTCTAATGGTTATAGATTTACTTTGGTTGCCATTGACTACTTTACTAAGCGGGTGGAGGCAGTCTCTTATAAGTTCGTGACAAAAAAAGTGGTAGCTGATTTTGTGCGCAATAATTAGATATGCCAGTTTGGAATATCAGATTCTATCATCACCGATAATGGAGAAAATCTCAATAGTAACTTGATGAAAAAGATATATGAGCAATTCAAGATCACTCATCGAAATTTAACAGTGTATCACCCTCAAATGAATGGAGCCCTAGGAGCCGCCAACAAGAATATCAAGAAGATTTTAATGAAAATGATTTATAAACACCGAGGATGATATGAAATGCTACCTTATGCCTTACTGGGATATCACACGACTGTCAGAACATCAATTGGAGTGACCCCGTACTTGTGGGTATATAGAACAGAAGCGGTGATACCGGCCAAAGTAGAAATACCATCATTGGAAATTATTCAAGAAGCTGAGTTGAGTGATGCCAACTGGGTTCATAATCGAATCAAACATTTAGCTTTAATCGATAAAAAGAGGATGACGGTTGTTTGCCATAGTCAGTTATATCAACAGAGGATGATTTGTGCTTTCAATAAGAGAGTAAGACCTCGAATGTTCAAGGTCGAACAATTGGTTCTCAAACGTATCTTTCCCAATCAAGATGAGTACAAAGGAAAGTTTGCACCAAATTGGCAAGGGTCGTACATGGTTCGCAAAGTACTGTCAGGAGATGCATTAATTTTGTCAGAGATGGACGGTTAAGAGTGGTCAAGGCCAATCAATTCAGATGCTGTCAAGAGATATTATGTTTGAAGATTTAGAGTTTGCCTTTGTTTTTTTCTCCTTTGTAATTGCATTATTTAGTTATTGCATTTATTTGTCCCTATGTAATGAGCTACGTTTGACCTGAATTCTCAAAAATGAGATACATAGGCAGCTTATGTCGGCCTCGATCATCCCCTTATCCCTTATTACTCCTTTTTTACTTTTTGGAACTACGTTTGACTTGAATTCTCAAGAATGAGATATGTAGGCAGCCTATGTCAGCCTCAGTCATTTTCTTGTTTAAATTTTGTATTTTTCTCTACCTCCCAAAAGGGGAACTACGTTTGACCTAATTCCTGCCCCAACGGAATACGTAGGCACCACAATGGCTCGGTTATACTCCCATAAAAGAAACTGGGACAAATTGTTTTAGAGGAACTCAAAAATTTTGAAGAAAGAGGTCCATATTTACCAAATTGGAGTTCAAAGCATGTTAAAATTTCAACTAGACAGAATTTTTGAGAAAGATCTCAAAAATTCCCAAGATGCTTCTGATAAATTATCAATCGCTTACAACATTTAAACTGGGACAGAAATTTTGAGGTTGCCCCCAAAATTTCGCTAAGCATCATTACAAGTCTGGAAGTCGCCCTAAGGACTCTCAGCCTGATAAGAAATTCAAAGACAATCGCGACACACCAAGGAATCTATGTCAAAAGCTGAACATGTTCATCTAAGCTTTACGTAACATGACAATTGACAGTGATTTTTTCTCAAAAACCTTTCCTAATTTGTTGTTTCTAATATGTCAAATATTTTGTCAAAATGTATATTTTCTTCCTTTTAGAGATGGGAGATCAAAACGGATCATGGGGTGACAAGACGAGGAGCAGACAACCGAAGAATCAACACAGATCAATCACTTTGAAACTAAGAAATTTTTTGTGGGTGCTGGGAAATCTTTGCAGGTCTTATCTACAAGAGAATAGCTAAGACATAAATAGTTTCGTCTCACTCAAATCCCCAATAATTTATCACATCTCATGCATCGCGGAGAGAGGCTATTTTATTTTTTAGTTGCCGAGAGGGCCATTACATATTTATCGTCGACAAGGCTATTTTATTTTCCAATAGCCGAGAGGACCATTACATATTCATCACCGATAAGGCTATTTTATTTTTCAGTTGACGAGAGGGCCATTGCATATACATCACCGACAAGGTTATTTTATTTTTCAGTTACCGAGAGAGCCATTGCATATGCATCGCCGATGAGGCTATTTTATTTTTCAGTTGCCGAGAGGGCCATTGCATATTCATCACTAATAAGATTATTTTATATTTCAGTTGTCGAGAGGTCTACTGCATATTCATCACCGATAAGACTATTTTATTTTTTAGTTGCCGAGAGGGCCATTGCATATTCATCGCCGAGAAGGCCATTTTATTTTCAAGTTGCCGAGAGGGCCATTGCATATTTATTGCCAAAAACGCCATTTATTTTTCAAGTTGCCGAGAGGGCTATATAATGATTGCTTCATATTGATTCATTATCTATCACGTCGAAGAGAAAAATACATATCAAATACGAGAGGCCCATATAATGATTGGTTCATTATCTATTACGTCGAAGAGAAGAATACATATCGAATATGGTAAAAGATGTCATCTCTAATTCAAATTATGATTTTACTAACATTTTGTTTTAGTTATATCAAGAGCATCCGAAAGGGTGAATTCTCAAAACGAACCACAAGTGTGGACGTCATGAAGTAGGATGTAGCACAACATGGAACTTTTTTTAGCAGCGAACTAGGACATAGTCTGAAGAGGGACGTCAAACCCATCGGACACGAGCTGGGAAGCCTACCACCACAATCCAATCACACCCCTATCAGAAGGCATGTGGGTATTTCTTTGAGTTCGTTAATTTTCAGTTTTGCCTTCGGATAATCTCAACTCTCGCCGGAGGCAATCTTTCAATCCGAGTGACAATGTACCAAGAGTTGTGGAAACTATACCTGTGTAAGTTCTTAATTATGGGTGTGAAGCGCGCCACATTTATGATTAAGAGGTTGCAAATCTCTTTTTCATAACTCGATCTGTTTGTTACTCCTCTTGAACCAGAGGTTATCTCAGAATGAGAGATTTTCTCTTCAACCAATAGAGTCGAACTACATACAGCCTGATTCCTAAGTCCACGGATATGTAGGCGGGCTCAATTTCAAAAACTCAGCTATATTCTAGTTTGCTCTTAAAATCTCATTCCCAAGCATGCTAATTTCTCCATAATTTGATATTGAGATGACTTTTGAATTCTTTCAAAATCGTGCGTAAGATCAAGCGTTTTGAACTACAAGTGACCTGAATTCTCATATAACCTGAGATATATTGGAAACCCAAAATTAGGGTCTGGCTGTAATTTCCCAAAGTCCGTACCAAGAGCTTTTTCAGAAGACAAAGATATGGTCGGCTAAAATTGGATTAGTCAAGTTTCTTTGTCCATGATCTCTTCCATCGATCATACCCAAAGAAAAGGACAGTTGTTGACACCTAATTTTACCCTCTACAATACGAATTAATTATGGAGCTTTTAATTTCAACAATTTCAAATAATTGATTTTCAAAATACGAAAAAATATTTTTTAAAAATGAATGCCTTTATTTTAAGAATTGTTATTTTGGAATCAATTTGATTATTTTAGATTAATAATGTTAAAAAGCTCTTAAATTAGTTTATATTAATTCATCTTGTAATCAAATTAATCAATAAAATTTGATTTGATTACGTTATTAATTGGTCACGTTTGCAACTCCAATGGCTAATTTCTCAATTTAAAATCCCTACCCTTGAACCCAAACTTTCAGCCTTATTTTGGATCCTATTTTGATTCATTTTTGGACCAAAATCTTGGCCCAAACAGCGAGTCTAACCCGACCCAATGCTATTTCTCAGTACATTACATAATATACATATATACACCATATATGCATGCGGGTGGGGGCCACGCGCCCCCAATTCCTCATTTTTCTTTCTCCCTCTTCCTTTCACGCGTCACATTCCCTCTCCCTTCCCTTCTTCTTCTTCGACGAGCTTCACAAGAGCAAACCAGGGGAACAACTCAGCGAACCCAAACCAAGCTAAATGCCAAATCTCTCTCAACATTCGTCCAACAAACTCCGTACATACGTGTCCCTCCCCTATTCCCAGTCACTCATTCGTACCTCATTCGTTTTGGAATCAGAACGTGGTGCATATCACAACCATCGATTGAAATTGATAGCTATGATATGGACCTCGTGGATGATTCCAAAAGGATGAGGAAGTTAATTTCGAATTGAAACTCAAAATAGCCCCTGATTTTCCTCCGTTTAAGTCTTAATTTTGGGGCTATATATATCTTTTTTGGAGCACTATTTGGGGCAGTGGTTGATGATCTCGAAAACCCTAAAAAACCTTAAATCGATTTCCACAGTCGTCTTTCACCTAAAAAATTATTCAATCTCCATTTAGAGTAAAGAAATTTTTAGAAATTTTTGCTCAATTTCGAGGTTTCTTGGAGCTGGGAGTTCTTTTGCTCTGAAGTAGAGGTGATTTTGTTCGGTGGTAGACAGTCCCGTACGAGTTTGGAGTCCCAGTCGCTGCTTCAATAGAGGTAATATCCTAATCTCATTTTTCGTTTCAGATTTCATATACTTTGTTCGAATGTGAGTTGTTGAAGCAATACTGAAGTTCTATGATTGCACTTGGTTTGTTCTGACTGGAAGTGCTCTGTTATGGCGAGTCGATGCTGTAGTTTCTTGATTGATTGTGATTAAATCGTTCTTAGTATCGATCAAGTCTCGAGGGTCTGCATTACCTATTGATTTCATATTTGTTCTCCAATGAGTATGATATGTTAGTCGATTTCGAGTTGTTTCCAGATATGGTATGTCTAAAATGACTCATTTCTCATGCTTCTATATGATAACAGTTGGGCCTGATACTGGTACTGATTGAGAGTGCGGCTACTACCTTTTCTGCTAACTGTTGAGTTGCTAAGAGTCAAGACTAGTGTCTAAATGATTTTGCTCTTCAAAACATGCTTAAATCCTGTTATCGTTCTTTATTGAATTCTGGTTCCTTGAGCTGCTGTGATGCTTCATCTACTTTTGAATTTCTTTACTGTTTGAGTGCTTTACTGTTCTCTTCAAAAGTTCATCCCCTTTTCAGTGACTAATGCTAAATATGGAATCCATTTTGTACATAAAACAAGCCATAATTCGTATATATGCTCTCCTGTCAGTTTCCCAAATGTGATTAAGTGATTCCATTACTGTTTCACCTTAAAAACACTGGCTGATTCATTCTGTTTGGTAGCAACACAGTAAGCGTTAGCTGGTGTGAGCTAAAAGACTCGTTTGTTGTGGATCTATTTGTCTTTTATTTCTCAGTCAATTATTATCATATCACCATCTGATTATGTTCATGCCTGTTAAAAGTTAGATTTTCTGATTATAGCCCTTACATTAGGTTCAAAGTATGCCCATCTGGTCTTGTTTAGACCTTACATTTGTCATTGTATATTGTCTTTGTCCGATTTGGAATACTTTTCTTTCAAGTTTTTTTTTTGAAAGAGTTAATCTTATTCGCTTTAATATGAGCATTTGTATACAAGATCTTGTCTTTTCAAGTCTATTTGGTTTCATCATTCTGTTTGAACAAGATATGCTGAAGTCATATTTTCACTTTTTGTTAATCCCTGGACTATTATAGCGATTTGTGCCCCATTTTTTCTTTAATATGTACCTAGTTATCTCCGTCTTTAAGTCTGATTTCTTTTCAGTTTTGTTGAAGGGTCAAAAATGGTTTAATTAGCAGTGTAATAGCCAATCTGTTTCTGTTTTGTTATTTACATTTAGAAGTTATTTGGTCTAGTGAGTCAATGGTTAATCTGTTATGGGTCCATTCGAGTTTATCTCTTAGTTGTTATATCTTTGTCTCTTTATCTATCTATTCTCTGAATCTGTTGAGAATTCAAGGTCCTTGATAACAGTTTCTTGTTTCTAGTTTAAAACATGTTTATTTTACTCTACTTGTTGCAAGTTGTCTTTATCTCTTAGGATTTTTGGGGAAATCTAGTTTGTTAATATCATTTGTTTAGTTTAACTAGTGCTTCCAGTAGTTTGTTTGATATTTCAATAGTAGAGTTTGGCTTATTGATTAGTGCTCAAGCTTTTACTTTACTTATTTCAAACCTCCTCAACTTGTCTACTATGGAATTCGGTCGTTGTCTAGTTTTCTTTTAAAACAGATAGAATTATTTGACACTAAAATGTTATCTGCTGATTGAGACCTTCTTTGTTCCTTTTACAAGAAATCCAAGCTACTGGTTTACTCCCTTCCCTTTGTATTATTTACTTATCAAGTAAAGTGCACCTTTTGTAATCAAATCTGTTTGAATCTCTTACTAATATATCCTTACTTGGTTGCTAATTGTGTATGTCAACTGTGAAGTTTTATCAGAAAAGGCCAACTTCATGTGAATTCAAGTGTTATGGTCATTTTAGTATGAAAGTTCTCTTTATGTAGTAATATCTGTGTCCTTAATCTTGGATATGTTTGGTTGCTTATACGTTCTTCAATTTTTCTTTGTATGCAACTTTGTGTCGAGCACCCTCGGGACTCCATCCTTGCACCTGGCGTCTCCCTCGAGTCATTAGCGGCGATATATAGGTCTTGGAAGCAGGAAATCAGTGTATATACGCTGATATACACTAGGTATACTTGGTGTATACTATATGATGTGCAGCAGGGAAAGGGCTAAAAGCCCAATATGGAAGCAGCACTTGGGTTTTGTTTAAGGGCCAGGCAAGCCCAAGCTTAGAGTTAGGGCAGGTGTTGAAAAATTGGGCCCGCTGAGCCCATTTCTATTTTTATGTGTTCTTGTGTTTTCTTTGTTATTACTTATTATTTGTTCACTTGTTTTTTTTAGCTCTAGCTTTATTTGTATTATTATTTTATTGTTAATCTAATTATTTTCCCAGCATTGACTCCGTTCGTGTTAATTTCTATTTTAGTGATTTTCTTAATATTAGAATTTCCTTACAATTTATTTTGGTAAAATTTTGCATTTTTGATCCAAGTATTAGTCAATTTAGTCAAATTTCCAACCCTAGTTAATTTTCAAATTTAGTTAATTTTTTAAGACTTAGTCAAATTTTCGCACTTAGTCAACTTTTGCAGATTTAGTCAATTTCGCAAAGATAATCAATTTTTCAAATCTAGTCAATTCTTTTTAACTTAGTCAATTTTGCAAGTTTAGTCAATTTTCTTTCAAATTGGTCCAATTTCAAATTTAGCCAACTTCTTCCAAAATTTTTTAATCCTTTCAAATTTAGTCAACCTCTTTCAAAATTAGCAAATCCTTTCAAACTTAGTTAAATTACTTTCATACTTTAGTTAATTTTTCAAACTTAGTCAATTTCTTTTAAAATTAGTCACTTTTTTTCAAACTATTTTGGTATTTAGAAAGATTTTTCTGTTAGGTCTTTTTAAATATTTTATAGGTTTCCTAATTATCCTTAAAATTAGGTGGCGACTCTTTCAAATTTCGAGAATTTGATTTATACTTAAATTAATTAAGTATTAAATTGAATTTTCAAAAATCAAAAGTCATTTTTCAAATTAACAAAGCCCATATCAACTCATAAAAAGGTGTCAAGACATTCAAGACTATCTCAAAACTATGAAAAAGAAATAAATTGAAGTAGAAGAATATCCGCTGAATGTTGGAGGACCCACCAAGCTCTGGGACCCCTCAAAATCTTCAATGAATTATCTATCGAAGATTACTCAGCTCTAACTTTTACTTAAATCGGTGATCAATAATACTCTCAAAGATGTATAAAAGGCTTTACCTATTTTATTTTGGAATAAATAATCCCAAGATTAGTTTACCATTCAAGTGGTAGAATAACTCATTTCAATACTAATTATCACTAGAACAAATTCGACTATCAAAGACAAATAATTTCGTCACTGATAAATCATATTTCGTCACAAAAATTATTGTGTGACGAAAAAAAAATTCATCAATCAATAGTCCCTA
The DNA here is from genome assembly GCA_000787875.1 of Solanum virginianum. Classification (NCBI taxonomy): domain Eukaryota; kingdom Viridiplantae; phylum Streptophyta; class Magnoliopsida; order Solanales; family Solanaceae; genus Solanum; species Solanum virginianum. Next base: position 89,697 of record DF358507.1, read on the forward strand.
AATGTGGGTCGCTAAAAATATACAATGACGATTTAGTGCTTTGTCGCTAAAAAAGTTAAATTTACTACAAAAAGAGAAAGTGTCTCCAAATATGTAAATAAGTGTCTCCAGATATGTAAATATTTGTGACAAATTTATTTGTCATAAAAAGTATAAAATTTTTGTAGCTGATAGTATGATTTCGTCACTAAAAAACTTACTATCATCGACAAAATTTCATCGTCACTATTATTTAGTTCAATCAGAGATGACACACACTGTCTCTAAAATTATATTATTTCATAGTTGAACAAATATAATTTCGTGTCTAATGATTGCTTTTTATATACAAAAAAAAAATCGTCTTTAAATATATATTAGAGACAAATTTATTATTATAAAAAAATTTAATAATTTTGTAGCTAAATCTTTCATTTTGTCACTAAAAGTAATGCTTTTAGTGACAATATATAATTGTCACTATAAATTTTCGTGATCAGTGATAATTACGAATGTCTCAAAATAAAAATTAATTTGTATCCAATAAAAAGGAGGGTATTGGGACAAATACATTTTGTCACTAATTGTAGTCAACTTATGACAAACTAATTGATTTTGTGATAAAAATATTTATCTTGGTAAGTTTAATCTAATCGTCGCTAAAAATTACCTTTGATGCTAAAACCTTTTGTCATTAACTACAAACATTTAATGGCATTTCATTATTTCATAAAACATGTTGCATAATAATAAAATTCACCTATATAATTAAAAATAACTAAAATTATATTAAGGTAATATCTCATCACAAGTTCCTTGAATAAAGAAAATGTCCAATAACAAGAAAATCTAACTAGAATATATTAAATAATACTACTAAATTAAGACAAGTAAAGGTTTCTTCCAAAGTATCAATAATCCGATGACACTTGTACTTACTTTTCATTCAATTCTAACCTTTTATACCTATGAAAAAAAAAGAAAAGAAAATTAAGATTTATTAAAAAGTGCTCATGCGAGGGGGAAAATGTAAAATTTATAAGACACTGCCTTTCAGATGTTGTAACGCCCAAAAGATTGAGCTTCAAAAATATATAAAACAATAGAGTAAGAGAAGGTCTTCAATAACCTAAAAAGGATGTAATTGCCAACATGCCAGACACTGCCTTTCAGATGTTGTGCAACTGTCTTTGCATCATCTCTAACCAGACTACTGCCTAGCTAATGTGACAATTTGTATTGTGGCTTAATTAGAATAAATTTTCTTTTTTGCTAACCACAGACCAATAAGATTATGCCTAAATTAGAATTCAAAAAAGAAAACTCGGCAGAAGTAAAACAATAAATATAAGGTGTGGATCAATGATATAGGACTATTACAATATCGTGATCAACTTTGGTTCAATTCTGATCAGCTCTCTTTTCTTTATTTTTCCACACATGACACATGTTTCTGGCCTTCATCACTATGTATCCATCATAACTCATATCAAGACTTGTTAATGTCATGTATATCTTGACGACAAAGAGATGCCATTTTTATTTTCTCTTTTCTAGGAAAGATACAACAGAAAAGAGCAAAAAATACTCTCAATGTATGGAAAATAATTCATAAATCCCCTTCATCTGTTCCAAACCTATTTTTTGGTTCAAGAATACCCCTCAAACTAAAATCTTAAATTTAATGACTTTGTACAATTTTAAATAACTATCTAATTTATTTTTATTGAGCACATATATTACTTAAGTAAAAAATTAAACTTGAACTAATACACCAACTCCATATTATTCAGCTACTCTACTTTATCATTTTGAAACTTAATTATTTTAGTATAAAGATTGAAAATTTTCATGGGGCAGCACGAACTTGGTGAAATTTTCACCATATACATATCGCTAACAGTCAACCTTCATGAATCAAAACACTTTATACCATAGTTAATCCTGCTAGTAATCTATGGTCATGCTGTCTTAAATGAATTTTACTCTGAAGCGAGCAGTTAAATTAAACTTCATTTACTGAAATTTTATGTGGATTTCATTAATTCAACTTTAAGAAAATTACATGAATTAACTTGCATAAGAACTAATTTAAATCTCATCGATCTACCTGTCTGGACAACATCTTCCTTGTTGTAGCATATCAGCTGATCACAAACACATAGAAAATCAGGTAGGCATGTACTGTTAAATAATTTCATCATGATGTATTATAATATCATAAAGTATTTTGAAAGTGGGTGAGTTTTATTTATAAATCAAATAATCTATGTATAAGTCGTCATTTACAAATGTACAAATCCATTAAGTTTAAGGTGTTACTTTGAGGGATATTTTTGAACCAAAAAATAGGTTAAGAGGTATTTTTGTGAAAATGGTGGATACAGTTACATATTTTGGAACCATTTCCCATACGTTTGAGGTAGTTTTGCCCTTTTCTGAAGGTACAAAGATGCATCACAAGAATATGTTTCTACAGCAACATAGTTTCTCCACTGCTTTTCAAGGTAAGATAAGCCTTTCTCCCCTTTTTAGTTCTCTATTGTCACTATTTAATACTTAGTAGTATGTCACTTTTACAACGCCTTCATCAGAGCAGAGCTGGTTGTATCTTTTAGTCAAATTCTATGAAGCGATCTAAGGATCCTTTTGAAGCTGCTTTTGAGGATCAGGATGACTCACCCCCTGAATCACCCGTTGGCACTGATGAGAATGAAGGACAAGATCAAGGTGCAGGTAGTGTTAATGTGCATGGAGGTGACGATGAAAATACTGATTCTCATGAAAAACCTTCAACATCTAAAGCTACAATAGTCTCTGTTGGTACTGCTGGTCCAATTAGCAAGCCCAAAGAGGAAGATGACAAACTGGCGAAGATGCAGTCCATCTTATCTCAATTTACAGAGGAGCAAATGAATAGAAATATCTTTTAGGAGATCTGGATTTCAGAAATCCAACATGAAGCCAGTGTTGACCAGCATCAAAGGAAGTGCAACGATATCTATTCCTATGACTATTATGGTGTCTAGGATAGCAAAAATGTTTGTCGGCGAGCTTGTTGAAACAACTAAAATGGTGATGGCAGAGAGAAAAGATACCAGACCAATCAGGCCATGTCACATAAGAGAAGCATATAGAAGGCTGAAACTTGAAGGCAAGATTCTAAAAAAAAAAAAAATCAGTGCCAAGTCATGTCACATAAGAGAAGCATATAGAAGGCTGAAACTTGAAGGCAAGATTCTAAAAAAATCAGTGCCAAGGCTTTTCCAGTAGTGGACATGGAAACAACCTGCAGTTTTATTTCAGATTTGTAGCAATCATCTACTTTCCTCACAGAAATGCGTATGATGAGGTGTTTAGGTTTTATGCAGCCAAATATTACCTTTACAAGGTGAGGCTTTGGCTTCTCTTTGAGATGCTGGGGGTCGTTCGGAGAAGTTAATTTCGAGAGCATTCAGTGACCATAGGAAGAGAGCTCTCACCTTGATGGAAGGATTGGCAGGACAAAGAATTGTAACTTAACTATGTAGTTTATAGTGTTGTTGGTACATTGAGTTTCAGAAGGGCATACTTAGGATACATAAAATCATGAAAAATAGTAGAAAATGCTAGAAAGCAAGAAAAGAGATGAGTTAATGACCAGATCTTTAACCAAATGGACAAAGATGAAAATTTAATAGAAGTGGATCTTTTTTTCTCAAAAAAAATAAAATAAAAATACTTAGTAGTATATTAAGTTTTAGGGAAGCATTTGGAGACTTAATTACTCAAATGACGGCACCTTTACGAGCCATATATCTAGTACGTACAATAAATAGAAGTCAGTTAAAAAAATCTAAAACAGAATATATTCAGTTGTAAAGCCTGAGTATTCTGTATTAACAAATAGAGAAAGAGTGATATGACTAACAAAAGAAATTCATAACAAATTATTCTAAATTATCATGAAGATAGAAGCAAGAACCCGAATAGAACTTTAAAAATAAAGAAGAGTGAGACATTACCATTTTATTTAGAATCTAAAGGGGATTTTCTTCCAGTAGCAATTGATATCAGAAGAGGGAAAACAATTCCTCCACCTAGAAAAAGGATGACGATCAGGAAACTGCTGGCAAATTTATCAATTGAAAATTCAGCGAAAAGAACCAAACTTTACCTATATTATATTATTGTCACATCAACTCACACGTATTCAAAATTCAGAGGAAAAAAAAATCAAATTTCAATTATGGATTTATATTTTCTTTGATGGTGCTTCTAGTTTCAACCACACGCTCGAAAATTCAGGCATTCACAACTTTTGCATTTTTTTACTTCACTTGCACTTAAGAGGCTTGGCTTTCTTTTAGTTGCTTTTTGCCATTAAAACATATGATCCGACGTAGGACAAAACTTATAGACGTGCATGCATACTGCCAGACCTCCTACAGGTTAATTTTTCAATTGAACAAGAAGGATTTTGTTGAAGGAAACTTGGATTTGAAAGAATATCTTCCCTTGAATGCTTCGAAAGCCTGAAGTAAAGTAGATTGTTTTGCCACCTAGCTACAAGCAAGTATAATCTATCAAATTTCTCAAGTATTCACTCTTGGTATAGTCACAAAATTTAGTTGATTTCAAATACTAACATTATTAAGTAATGATCTATTTAGAAGAACATTACCTATCTGGTTCACTTGTTTGTTGGTCGAGAAAGAGTAATCTAAGACTCATTAGAATCTTAACGAAAATACTAACCCTCCTCTTTTCTCCCCTACTATTCCACACAAGTGTCAATTCCCAATAAATTTTGTAAGACCATTTCAATAATTGAGAAACACAATTGAGCCGCATAGTAAATCATCTCCCGAATCATTTAGCATTCTAATCAACATAATATCTTGTGTTACTTATGCGTTTAGTGTAAATTTGCTTTATCTCTGCATTTTTCATTTTGAAATGAAAAAATACCCAAATTAAAGGTAACTAAATAGTTACCGGAAGTTCCAAATGAGATCTTAACTTTGCAACCATTGAGGAGAATTTTTTCCTAGGGATTACATTAGAAGCAAGATGTCCAGAGAGAGCATCGATAAATGTAGGCTTTTCAGAACAAGACAAATTTAGTAAGGCATGAAGACTCCAGGCTCTGCGTAACCAGTAAGTCCTTCGAATAGACTTATGGTATATCAGTTATTCAAAGTGATCATTACATGTACATGCTTCCAAGCCAAATGAGCAGATACTACACTATATCCTTGTGATTTGCTTCTTCTTCAATTTCCATTATCACATCATCATTCAATGAGTTCCTCATTTATGTAAAATCTCTTCAATTCTTGTTTTGCTTGTTTAGGTACTTGTGATTAAAGAACATGAATTGTTTCTGACTACGTACTGAGTTTTTTTCAAAAATAAAAACAAATTCTATTTTAGATCTAGATTACAAAAAAATTAAGCTGAGGAGAAATACATAAAGATGATATTGTAAAGATTAAGAAAAAATTCAACCATGGTGCTCATAACTTTTGTAAGAAACAACAAACTAAGAGCACATACAAAGTATGCATCAGAAGATTTATTTGGCCTCCACTCAGGTTCTTGGACTCGACTCACAATGTATTATTTGAGTCTTCGAGGGTGAATAGGATATTAATCTATATCTATATTACTAGAAAAGCCTGAACTTAAAAAAGTGAAAGTTAAATTACTTAAATACCCCTAACTTAAAATTATCCTACCTTGCTTATCCCCAATCCTACAACTTATCACTAAATACTAATACTGAATAGATGCAACACATCATCAACATACTCACTGAAATCTCACAAATGAAGTTTGGGGAGGGTAGAATGTACGAAAACCTTACTACTACCTCATAGAAGTAGAGAGGCTGTTTCCTGGGAACTCATCAACTTTACAAATTTCTTCCCCAAATAGCCATCACCCTCAACACGCAAACATTCACCTCATACCGAAGAAATGCACCACATCGCCTTTTCCTCTATAAAAAATTAAACCTGTGATTATAAATTCCCATCAAACAGCCAACTTCTTCAACGGCCAATGAGCAGGTATGCAGGCCTTGTTTACGCTTTTGTTGAAGTGTTGTCCTCCCTTAAAGATTTGTAAGTTACACGCACTGTTTATTTATAATTTAAAATTTCTCACTCACATATACGTCCTTCAACAATGTAACTGTTGAAAAGCTTGCGACGTCCCACAGCTTCTCTGTTTCACTGGGTCCATTTTTTCACCAACTTTGGCATTCTCGCATTTGCATTGACGCATGATCACTTAAATTTTTCACTTCTAAAATTTTTTGTCCAATGAAAAACTTCAATACCAATGCTCCTTCTCCCGCAAAACACACTAAAGGTTTGGTTTTTATGCTTTGGTAAAATTGGTAGCCACCATTAAGGAGCTGTAACTTATGCTCGAATTTACATATGTTCACTCAGTTACGTATGAATTTTTACTAGGTAACAAGTGTAAACACTAAAGTAATGAAGATTTTATTTCTTCAAATGGAGTAGAAAACTACAAAAGTTTTTATCTCCTTAAACAGAATACAGATTATATATCATA